>JAHWFO010062649.1:0-13726 GCA_023313115.1 Rhysida immarginata | reverse complement strand
TTGTAAATTATAATTTGTAAATAGAAATCGGTTAGTGGGTTTTAAAATATATAGAAAACGGAAAGATTTTAAGATTTAAAAAGGTGGGGTAGAAATATTTAGTCAATGATTGAATAAAAAAAATTATTTTATATTATAAAGTTATAGGGATCAAAGAATGACTGGAAGTTTTTTTGAGATGGAGATCATAATACAAAAAACCGTTCTTATATATATCTGATATAATTTTATTTTTTATTTTTTATTTATTTTTATATTACTTTTCTTTATCAGGTAAAGACTTTGTGCTCACCCTGTATACTCTCTACACTGGCAAGTGAGCAGTTCACAACGCTCCTAATTTCTTTGTATAAAGAAACTCCATTACAATTTATTCTTTATGAAACTTTGATACATCGGCAATTTTTTCACTTTGACACTGGGTATCAAATAACAGAAAGCCGATTATAGAGATGTACGAGCCGTTAGTGTATACAGGGTATTGCAAAAATATACTGGACTATTGCTGGATAGCCTATCGTCTCTTTTCAGGGCCTGCTTCATAAAATGACAATTAGGAAATTTTATTTTGTTAACCCATTTACGCCGAAATTGGTAAAAATAGAAATTAAGACTTCATATCTTAAATTTATATTCTGTAGCATGGAAAGACATAAAAAGTAATTTACAAAGACATAAAAATTTACAAACTTATTTTGAAATACAGTACTAGTTTCTCCATCTATGGACGACAGCATATAATTTTAAATAATTTCAAAAAAACTGCAAAAGACCGAAACACATTCCGCACGTCACCAACTAGAGCCCGTCTAGAAATTCTAGAGGGCTGTTTCTTATTTATAGGAAAAAGGTGACACCATAGAAGAAGTATTTTTGCATATTTCCGTTTGCATATGCAACCATAATCTGCGAATTTTTTTATACCACTTATAAATTTGCTTATGACGAGGCGGCTGTTTGTTGAATCGATGGTGGAATTTACGTTCCACATGAATAAAGGCTTCACACTTCGATTTCTCTCGTGGTGTTACTACACTCCTGGACATAGGTTTTCATACACAACATCCCTCTTGCAATAAATAATGGTTTAAATCTCTAATGCTTATCAATATTCAGAAATCAATTTAAATAGCATATAAAAGTTAAATCTTTTAGTTCAATATGAAACGTCTGTGAATAAAATCAAAATTTACCATTTTGAATGGACTTTTTCGCGACAAAATCTTTTGTACACAACAGGTAAAATAATGTTTAAGCATAAATTTTACAGAATAAGAAGCAGAGGCATCTCAATTAACCTTTTTCGATATTATAAGTGCAGGTTTACAATATTGAATTCAGAGTGCGCCACGCCACTGAACTTATTAATCTTGTAAAATCAAAATACCAGGATGGACAAAGTTACCGCAAAATTGCTTCAGAATGCAAACTGTCTGTGAGCACAGTTCAGTATATGATAAAAAATGACTATAGTAAGCCAAAGAAATACAAGCCACGAAAAAAAATTTTGAAACCTCGTGACAAAACCAAGCTGAAAGTAGCCTATAGACGACTTCGACAAGAAGAGCATCGGATTACGTCTCGAATTATAAAGGAAGAAGCAAATTTACCTGGCCGCATTCGTACAATACAACGGGAAATGAAGCGAAATAATTTACTTACAAGAAAGTGAAGAAACAACTTCCCCTTAGCCGAACCAATTGGTTGAAACAACCATCGATTCGATCTTACTGTTTTTTCATATGAAATGCGTTTCCGTTTAGTGGTCCTGATAATTAAATGTCCTGTGAACACCTTACTAGAAAGAATAACTTAAAAATCGAAAAAAGAGACAACAGGGCAGAGGTGGTCTGATTTACTTTGTGCCTATTGCTTCAAAAGGGATTTTTTGCTGTTAGAGATTCGTGGAAACCAAAACAGGCATGATTATATTAAGCAGCTAGATGAAAAAGTTTTGCCATGGATGGAATTGCTTAAAACATTCCATTTCAATGGTCAAAATCTTACTTTTCAACAGGATAATGCAGCCATACATCGGACAAAAGACACTTTAAAACATTGCATTACTTGAATGGCCAGCATGTAGCCCTGATCTAAACCCAGTGGAGAACTTTTGGGGATGGTTGACATGGTTTATGTACGTGGAGCTATCGCATCAACGACTGAACTGCGAGGTGAAATTCAAACAGCTTCGAGGAAAATTGATGCAGAACGAAGAGATGAAGTGAAAAATTTGTTTTCTACGATGTCTAAGCGTTGTGTTGATGTAATAAAAAATAATGGAAAGCCAATAAATAAATAAGATGTAATCGTGAAGAAGGGTATACGGAAACCTTTGTCACAAACACATAATATCAAAAATCATAAAATTAAACTATGGTGTCAATTAAACGTAATAAACAGAACTTTTAACAAAAGCTTAGTAAGACAATTTGTATTTCGAAATATAGGAGTGTTTCTTCAGTCATCATCTCATATTAAAGCTTAGTAGTTTATACAAGTATTACAATTTAATACAGAGAATTCAGTAATGCTGAAAAAAGGATTTATTGCATGGGAAGTGTGGTGTATGAAAACCTATGTCCAGAAGTGTATTTTCCTTTTAACACTTTAATCATATCAGTATTCGTTCTATAGGCACGGTCGTTTCTCTAAGCTGAGATTGGCCATTATATAAGCGTTCTTCTATGTCCGCAAAACATTATTCGTTGACAAAGTAATAATTAATTAGAAGGTTAAAAATATCCCTTACAACATTTAAAGAAAATAAACTGAAATTGAAGCGATTCCGAAATATAATTTTTCTGTAGAATATTTGCTGTGTAACAAATTAAGCAAATGGACAGTAATGATAAGCTATTTCAAACGAATAGCATAACAAATATTAAATTATAATAGATTTAAGCCATTAACTTCAATTTTCATTAAATTAGGGAATATAAATATTATAGTTGCCATTAATTTTTAAGCTTCGCAGATAATGTTGGAAAAATACATTTATAAGAAAATGCATTATATAGTTCAATTATTCAAATACGTCTTCTATATGAAGAAACATACGACACTTTTTATGGTCAAGTGGATCTTGTGTTGCCTGTTTCTTCACATAGCTCCAGAAGTTTATTTCTAATTATTTACGTCTTCTCTAGTTTACCCCATAAAAACCAGAAGACGTGTTGGTATTAGGCGAATCCTTCCCTTCTTTTTCAGGCTCTTCTTTTGACTGCTCCTGAAAATTGAAGATGTAATCAGATAATTAAATTAGGAATACAGTCAATAAACATTGGTCATGTTTTCAAAATATCTAAGGAGTGGTATTGATATTTATTCTGGAAACGAAGAAATTAGGTGAAATAATACGAGGGGCGATTGATAAATAAGGTCTCCATGGCTGTACTTTTTTATTTGTTAACCGATTTTCAAAATTCTTTTTGTATCTTATACTCACATTTGTCCTCTATGTAATGCACTATTCACTTTTCGACATAGTCCCCATTCCTTTCCAAGCATTGCGCCAACGCGTGACTAGTTGGGTGAACCCGTCGGAGAGGAATTCCGGAGTTGTTGTCGACACCAGGATTGAATGGCAGCGTTTACCTCGCCGTCAGAACCAACTCATGTCCCTTAAGGGGCTCTTTCTTCTTTGGGAAGTGGTGAAAGTCGCAATGTGCAAAGTCTTTTATTTTTGAATTGCAATTTTTCATCTTTGAACTGTAGGCACTGCAACGCCTCTGGTGTGTAGTGACTCGTGTGCGGGCGGACGTTATCGTACCCTAAAAGAGGGTCCAAAGCTGTCATTCAATCCTGGTGTCGACAACAACTCCGGAATTCCTCTCCGACGGGTTCACCCAACTAGTCACGCGTTGGCGCAATGCTTGGAAAGGAATGGGGACTATGTCGAAAAGTGAATAGTGCATTACATAGAGGACAAATGTGAGTATAAGATACAAAAATAATTTTTAAAATCGGTTAAGAAATAAAAAAGTTACAGCCATGGAGACCTTATTTATCAATCGCTCCTCGTATCTTAGAATTATAAATACATATAGTTTCCATCAGTTTTTTTCGTATCTTGCAAAAATATTTCTAGTATATTAGTAGTTATACAATTGCGATTTAGAGTCGACCGTATTAAGCTCGTTGCCTCTACCAGTTGGGCCATTGTGAGCACGGTACAGCATGGCTGTTGCCAGGTGTTCTTAAAGACTACCAAGTAGTCAAGATGGAGGCCCAATTGCTAGAGGCAACGAGCGTGATACACGTGATTGCTAGTTCGAGTCCAGGTCGTGGAACGTTTCCTTCCATTTTTTCTGATAATATCACTTTAGCAACCTCTTGACATCATTCGCACAATTTTGTGCACGATCCATTTGATCTCCACACGGTGTTCCAAACTCGCCAGGTTTCACTTTCTCTTTCATAATACATTTGATAATACATAAGGTAGGAGACTCCCTTCTATAAGTACGCTATACACGCTGCACGCGCGTCAATGAAAGGAACGATAAGCTTCAGAATACCCTGATTTCTATAAATTTTTTTTCATATTACTCGGTGTTTTACATACTTAACACGCAGAATTCTTGGTCAATCGTGAACCACAAGTTGTACAAAAAGTTAATTTTTTCATAAGATTGTGACATTCCATGTCAGTGAGTGTCACATGGGTCCGGCGGAGTAAATATAGGGGTTTATTTGGTCCTTTTCTTTTTATAAAAACTTTTGGTGGTAGTGATATTTTTTTGTGAATCTTTTCTCTCTTTGTTTCTCTCGAAAATATTTATTAATTTAGATATAATTTTTTAGCACATAATTTAATTAGTAAAAAAATAACATTTTATATTTTAAAAATTTTAACTTTATTCAGTTTAAAAGGCTCTTGTTTTCTTTTAAATAATTGTTGACCATTGCTATTGCAACGATGTTCGTGCAACAGGAATCGCCATTGTTGCTGAGAAGGCATTGTTGTTTTGAGATCTTTTCGGAGAAGCTGTGCGATCTCAGTTTTCTTTTATTATTGTTGCTGTTTTTCTGTTTTTGGATAAAATATTTAAATTTTCTTTTTGGCAGCGAGCAACCGCTGGAGACGGTTGGTGAGTTAGGTGGGAACGCCGAAAGGTTCGGTTGCTGCTGTGTTTTGTTTTCGTTTCTTTGTTAATGATGTTTGAATTACTTACTTACTTACTTACTTTTCAAACCCGCTTATCCGTTAGGGTCGCGGGGGCAGCAGCCCTATGGAGGATCTCCAGCGATCGCGATCTTCCGCCATCAGGCGCATGTCCTCCCTGGTAATATCCAAGCGACTCGAACCCAGATTCTCCATGTTGGCATTCTCCTAGCCACCTGGTTCTAGGCCGACCCCTTGGTCTCTTACCCACCGGCTTGGAAAATAACAACTGCCTAGGAAGACTAGATTGCGGCATCCGTATCACGTGGCCATACCAGCGCAACTGAGATCTCTCAATGCGGAGAAGTAGCGGCTCAACACCTAGAGATTCCCTTATTGTGCTGCTGTACACTCTATCTAGTAGGGTAACACCTGCCACACCTCTCAGGAATCTCATTTCGGCCGCTTGTACCCGCGATCGCACTCTTTCGGTCATTACCCAAGCCTCATGACCATAGGTGAGAATGGGGACAAAGATAGATTTGAAGACGGAGAGCTTGGCTTTGTTACCCAGCTCTCGTTTCGTTACCACGGATCGCCACAGTTCACGTCTGACACAGCTTGCTGCACCGATCCGAGCATCCAATTCTTTCTCCTGCCGTCCATCACTCGTGAATGCAATCCCGAGATACTTGAACTTCTCCACCTGTCTCAATGAGGCTCCCCTAACATGGAGAGCACACTGAGCAGGCTGTCTTGAAAGAACCAGAACTTCGGTTTTAGCCACACTGATCTTCATCCCAGCTTCTTCACATTTGGCTGCAAACCGGTCTAGTGCATGCTGAAGGTTCGTGCGAGAAGACCCAAGCAGGACAAGGTCGTCCGCAAAGAGCAACCTCTCCACCAGGCAGTCGCCCACACAAACACGCTCATCGCCTCGGCTGCCCCTGTCTATCCAGTCCATAAAGATAATGAACAAGATGGGCGACAGTACGCAGCCTTGGCGGAGTCCAACACCCACGGTGAACGGTCTTGACTTAATGCCATTTATCCGGACACACATCTCAGGGCTTTCGTACAGAGACATGATAGCAACCAGTAATTGCCCATCCACTCCATACTCTTGCAACACTTGCCAGAGCTTCTCCCGAGGAACTCTGTCATATGCTTTTTCGAGGTCCACAAAGCAAGCGTAGACCTCTTTTGCATACTCCCAGGATTTCTCAAAGATTTGCCTTAGAGCAAAGATGTGATCCGTCGTGCTTCGGCCAGGTCGGAAACCACACTGCTCCCCCGACAGTTTGGAGTCGACTATTTCCCGACTTCTCTTCTCCAGACACTTAGCGTACACTTTCCCAGGAATGCTGAGCAAAGAGATGCCTCGATAGTTGTTGCAATCTCTCTGATCTCCCTTTTTGAAGATAGGGATCACAATTCCTGTCTGCCATTGCTTAGGGGCCTGTCCAGATATCCAAGCAACTTGACACACTCGAGTCAGCCACAGGATACCATCCTGATTTAAGGCCTTTAACATCTCAGACCGGATTTCATCATCACCTGCAGCTTTGCCAGTCTTCAGGGACTTAATTGCCCATCTGACTTCTGTTTCAGTAATACTACCGTGAATATTCTCCGCTCCAAGGTGCACCTCGTATGCCTCAGTTGTTGTTGTCACCGGATTAAGAAGAGATGCAAAGTATTCCTTCCACCTATGCAATACGCTCTCCTCCGTTTTCAGAAGCCTCCCATCTGAACTCTTAATAGTTTGTGATGAAAGAGACTTCTTTCCACGGAGGCGGCGCACGGTCTGCCAGAACACCTTGTTTGCCGAACCATAGTCTGCCTCCAATTTCTCCCCGAACTTCTCCCAGGCCTTGGCTTTAGCTGTTGATACTGTCTTTGCTGCTGCTTTTCGCGCCTCAGTGTACCGCACTCGACTCGAAGTTGACTTATTTGCAAGCCATAACAACTAGGCTTCCTTCTTTGCCTTGACAGCTTCTTGGACTTCACCGTTCCACCATGCAGTCCTTTTCTCACCGCCCTGCGCCACACTCAGCCGCTTACGACCACAGCACAAAGCAGCCGAAGTAATCACAGCAGTTTTAAACAACTGCCACTCCTCTTCAGCAGTACCACGATCACTGGGTAGTTCTTTGAAACTTGAAGATATGCTATCTGCAAAGGTCTTCCTCACAGCTCTATCCTCCAGTGCCTCTCATTTGATGCGCCAAGTTTGTCTGAACCTAGTATTTCGCTTGGTTGGCATGGATTCAGAGAACCGCAAAGTGCAGACAACAAGGTGGTGATCAGTTGATAGTTCTGCCCCTCTTCTCACACGAGTATCCAACACTGATCGGAATAAGTCAGCTGAAACGATTACAAAATCAATCAGTGACTTCTGGTCCATTGCATCCCTGTACCAGGTATACTTATGGACATCCCTGTGCTGGAAGAAGGTGTTTGTGATGGAAAGTCCATTTATGCAACAGAGATCCAACAAGCACCTCCCATTCGCATTTAAATCGGGGTCACCATTCCTCCCAATCACGCCCCTCCACGTTTGGTCATCAGCCCCTACGTGTGCATTGAAGTCGTCCATCAGGATGACAGAATCTGCACTCCCTCTCCTGCTAAGAGCAGCATCAACTTCATCTAGAAAAAGTGGGTACTCTGTGACTGCATTCGGAGCATATGCAACGAATAGAGAGAGAGACCGTTTCCCTATCTGAAGCCTCAGGAGACACAGTCTTCCACCTAAGGGGGTCCAATCTGCAACATAATCTGCCAGCCGGGGACTTGTGAGTATCCCCACTCCCGCCTGGGCAGTCATGTTAGGGTTGACACCAGAGTAGAAAAGCTTCCACCCTCCTTCTAAGTCCACAGTTCCAGAACCTGGACGTTTCGTAGAGGTAATACCTATGATATCCAGTCGATACCGTTTGGCTTCCTTCACTGACTCTGATTCCTTTCCTGTCATGGAGAATACGTTCCAAGTGCCGATTGACAGCACCCGATCCCGTTGTCGCTTTACCAGTTTCTCCTCCTGGGTAAAGGCATGCGCTGCCCCCGACCGTTTCCCCAAGCGCATAGCGAGTGCACTGGTGGGGCATCTCGGAGGCATTGCCCCGAGATAACAGCCGGGAGACTGTCGACTATTTTTCGAATGAGAGCCTCTGCCTAACTCCCGAACGCGGGTGACATTAACCTGCGCCACACCCGATGCAGTATGAATTCTTTTATTTGTCAACATCATGAGATATATGTTTGTTTGGATACTCTTCGTCTCACTTCTCAACCATGACCTTTCTGGTAAGGGTGACCCTAAGGCAGCCGTGCTACAACCAGCATAGCTCACAGAATCCCTGAAGCACCCAAACCCCTGACCCACGGTAAGGGGGCATCCACTCAAGTTTGAATTACGATTTATTTAATTGCTAATCCGTGCAAAGTATTAGATGCAATTTATTCGTAAAGAAAAAGTATCCCAGGTCCAAGAGAACTCCGACGCTGTTTACCCCGACTGGTCGTCATGTTCGATCGGAAACTGCAGATATACGCATCATAGGAAGACAACGAGCAATGTAGATGTCATTTTGGTGAGTCCGTTCTATGTTGTCTGTTGCGTGAACATATATATTCAGACGAAGATTCGGTGCAACGTTAAGTGACGGGAAATAAACTGATTACAGATTTTTAAAGAGAACAGTTGTCCGCGTTACGCAGAGACTAAAGTAGAAATTTACATGAACGGTGTTAACAAATATTATTAAGATGTTATCATGAGGTCATATGGTCCCGATTAAGATAGTGATTGATGCATAAGTAGAAATGGACATTAGTAGTTACATAAAATTTAAGTTTTAATTTTATGGTAACGTCCGGTTAACACAACTAAGATTTAGTGCAGTAGGGACAGGAGATCTTGAGCGAAACTGCATTCTTTAAGGAAGTTGCATGTTATGCCCGCGTGGGAGTGTCGGTTACTCTAATTGAGAAAACGTATGCCGATTACGATCTCACCGGAGGGCATTTTATGCTACCTTAATGAGTAACGCACACATTGAGTGCAGACAAGAGGTTACTGCAGGCCTCCTCTTATGTCATAATTAATTAAAAGGTCTGCACGACGCTTGTAGGCGTTGAATCTCGTACAATAGCACTACCAATGTGTGTGTGAAAAGAGAATTGAGTAGCGTTTTCCTATATAAGGATTGTCCTGGACTTCTGAGATGCGTGGTGATTACCATGCAGAACATTTAGTTGTGTAATCCGACGCTTGGAGTGTTAATGCACTTGCTGTAATGTTAATAAGAATTAATATAGTGCTTTAGTCAGAGAGGGCCGTCTGCTGAGGTTAACTTCTTATTAACAGAAATTTCTATGAGCTACACATTTAATGCACAATTGATCATTAATACGTAAATGATACTAATTTGAATATAATGTGGTTATGAGAAATAAATAGAGACTATCTATTTAATTCAAATTGATCAGCTGCAAGATTTTATTTTGTAATTTTTAAGAATCACACCTCGAAAGTATCAGTCCCGAACCCTTGACACACGTTCCACCCGACACTAGTTGTTGTTCAATATAAAGTGGGAGAGGTGGGTCACAAGATTAACTGGAAAAGGCTATTATAAGATATTTAAAAATATTTGATAATACGAGGTGCGTTCAGATTCTAAAGTCTCCTAATTATTTTTGAAAAACTATTTACCCTAGAAAGCTGAAACTCCCGTCGTTTGTCCACATAGTCAACCTCTAGTCCTTCACATTTTTCACAACGCTGACGCCACGAATGCATCGCCGCTGCAAACGCTTCTATAGTGGTGTGTTTTGCCCACTGAAAAGCCGCTCGTGAGCAGAAGCTTTATTCCGTTCTTGCATAAGCGATTTTCCAGTAGACAAAACTGGTTCTTAAAGATGCATTTACGGCGGCCTACCAATCATGGCGTCAGCATTGTGAAAAATGTCTACGGGTAAAGGTTGACTATGCGGACAAATCACGGGAGTTTCAGCTTTCTAGGGTCAATAGTTTTTCAAAAATAAATTAGGAGACCTAAAAACTTGAACGCACCTCGTATAAATGAAAATAGGAAAGAAACTTCCATAGCCAAGGCTCTTTCGGCTAATTGCGTCGACACTGTGCATTTTATCACTATCTCGTATTAAGTTATCTCGTAAATTTGGGCTGGTTAGAGTAGATACCTGGTTCGCATGTCGAGACTATCCTTCCTACTGGCGTAATTTCATTCTTAAGTATTCTTCAATGAACATTTTTCCAGTAGGAAGGGTAGTACCGACCTGACAAATAGATATCGTAATGCTTTCATGTCCACAGTGGCTTAATTGGTTAGAGTATCGTCGCGATTAACCGAAATTTCTTTCCTATTTTCATTTATAATTTAAACACCTCGTGTATGGCGTTTGAATAAAACCCTTATAAGCCATTCTTAAGTATTTGATCATAGCCTCCTCTTCTCTTTCAAGAAAATTGTATTAGTATAAAAATAAATTCAGTTGCTGCTTCACATTGAAGCAGGAAAGCGTTACTCAGAAAGTAAATCTTAAAATAAACTACCATTAACATTGCAGAGTTGGATTTCTTTTATTATACACAGGTTGAGTCAAAAGTAGTGGCCGATCACCGTCCAAACTTTTAAAAAGGGCATAAGACAGGGACACTCATTGCTAATGTTCAAAGTAGAGTCCATCATGCTCGATGGTCTTCATCCAACGATCATCCAGTTGGCGGATGCTCTCGCGAAACCACTCCTCCGGTTTCTGGGCGAAAAAGTCACGCACACGGCGTCTTCAATCTCACTGACATTGCCGAAGCGCCGTCCACTCAGGAAGTGCACCATGGACCGGAAGAGATGGTAGTCGGAAAGTGCCAGGTCGGGACTGTATGCCGGATGTGGCAGAACCTCGATGCTCTCCAACTCCTGCAACTTAAGCGATGTTCTTCGTGCCCGGAGCGATGAGGCATTGTCCTGCTGCAGGAGGGCTCTCTTTCGGATGACCAGGGTAGGCTGTTGGACGACCAGGACGACGTACATTCGCTTGAGCTGTTCAGCATACAGGTCAGCGGTGACACCACGACCACCACGGACCAGCTCAAAGAGCACCAGGCCTTTGCATGATCACCAGACGCAAAGCATGGCCTTCTTCTCGAACTTGGCCCATGTCTCCAGACGAAAAGCGGGAGAACCACCGTCGTGCTGTCCGTTCATTGGTCACACACTGACCTTCCACCGTACAAATTTCGGCGGCTGCTGCTCGCGCACTGGTCCCCTATTTCCAATAGTGATGATTCATCTGATGAAGGAGCCCGCGTATCACCAATTTTTCTGCCAGATTTTTACACTGGCTGACGCAGGTGGCACAATGTCTATGGCATTCAAATTCGTACTGACGTTTCTTCCCACTCTTTTCTCTTAATAAACTGCGATATACCCTTGTGGTAAATGGTCTTCGCCCAGAATTCGACAAACACTACCCCCCCTCCCTTCCCGAGTCGGCCACTACTTTTGACTCAACCTCTGTAAAGTCGATGTTGTGATTTTTTATGCTAGATGATTCATAAAAAAGGTGCAAAAGTAAAGTCGAGTTATTTATCCCTAACCAAAGCTAAACTTGTATTTCCTTTTCCATCTACCAGGTGTTTCAAAAATGACCGGTATATTTGAAAAATCTAAACGGGCAGCGATAGAAATACACCGTGAACTAATTTCGAAAGTTTGTCTGCCTGAAAATTTACTGTTTTCCCAAGCATATTTCAACAAACAATCCTGTTCTATCGCTGCCTGTTTAGTTTTTATTGATTTTCCAAATATACCGGTATACCGGTAATTTTTGAAACGCCCGGTATTTTTATACAAAAAAAACATGTCATGTAATTAAACTTGTTTGGTTCGGTCAGGAGTTAATAAAGCAGTTTTTCTCTTCCATTCTTTTGGAATCGCCCTGTATACACTGTTAAAATTTTTCTGTTGCTATAAGTTACGCACTGGGGATAAAGGGATTTAAATGAAAAAAAGAAATGATCTACATTTAATTAATTTAAACTTTTAATAGAAATTAATAATTAATAATTTTATAATACTTGTTACTTATTAAAAAATTAAAAATTACCTTATAGTGCCTTCGTTTTGAAAGATAAACACAGACCGCACATGACTACGATGAAGATGGCGGCAGCTATTCCAATTCCAATTCCAACTTCTCCAGTAAACCAAGTTGATTCTTTTACATATACGATTCTTGTAAAGTAATCTGCAATCTCAGTCATAATTGATGATGGTGTTTGAACCATTAGATTCACAAACATGCGTCGATTATTTACTACCTTTTGTGTGGCCACACTTGCTGATTCCTCTGATAGAGACACAGCCAAAGTGAATCATAATTCTTTACTTTTAAATCACGAGTATAATTAAAGGGTTGATCATCTGAAGCAGTGGAAATTGAAATTTTAAATTCTATTTTATCCAACCAAAAGGGACTGCATATCTCTCCACTGAAATCTTCACTCCCTTTAACAAATTGTATTCTTAATACGCATCTGCTTTCCGAAGGTTTTAGTATAGTGCTTGAGAACACAAAGGGAGAAGATTGTTTTGATAAAGATGCACTGACTGAATAAATTCCTTTCAGTTCTACAATTACGGATTCTTTTGCACTATCAAGATCCAGTTTTGAAATGGAGCTGCGGAACATCTCTACAACGGGAAGTATGTTAGTCTTTGGTTTATATATGGCATCATTTTTGGAATAAAATTCTGCATTTAAATTCCAATCAAATTTGGGAGGGTTCAATCGACAATCTGATGGTTTCACCTCTAAATACTTTTGCAAGTTATCTTTAGAAAACGTCGAGAGTTCTTTTAAATGAGTGTCTGACTGAAACCAACCGATTTTATTTGGATCAAGAGTGGATTTACTGTTTATATTCTCCGCAGATAGCAATTCTTCCCTACCATCTTCTATGAAAAACCATTTATCTTTCAAAGCGTGAATAGGATTAGTATAGTTGAAAAGTAAGAATTTATGCTGGCCTAAGCACACATTTTTTATTCTATTATCGATTAATACATTTTGGTGGATCGCGTGATGGTTCGAGTCTATTTTTAACAAAAATATATCCCTGTCCGCTTCCAAACGAAAGGCATTGAATTTTCTGATATAATTTCCCATGTCAGAATATTTGGATATATATGCTTGACAACATATTCGATAGTAATTAGAACAGATATTGGAGTTTGTTCCATGGCTGTCGTAGGCAGTGCATCTTGTTGTTGAATTGGACAACATTCCGCAATCATAATGTCTTTGAAATGTTTCAGAACTGCAAACCCTCTGATATTCATTATCGGTACAAACGCATTCACATTCGACGTTAACGTTCGGAATGTAGAAATCGTATTTATCGGCGATTTTGTAAAGGATTTGGGTTCTGAGAACAGTCACATTGACTCTGTCTGTTTTATCGTCTTCAGTTTCATTGTATAAATTGTTTTCGGACGCACTTGACGTATTAACTTCATGAATTATTATGCATAGCAAACTGATCAGAAATAGAGACAGCGATATTTTAAAAAATAGAAGCAAGCTTCG
>JAHWFO010062642.1:0-12404 GCA_023313115.1 Rhysida immarginata | reverse complement strand
CATCCGAAAACACAACTTGTTGCCATTCAGCTTGCCACTGTTGGTGTTGATGGGCCCATTGCAACCTAAGGCGCCGGTGGTTTTGAGTCAAAGGAATCCGCAACAATGGTACTTGTGCCATCAATCCTCTGGAAATCAAACGGCGTCGTACAGTGCTAGCAGACATTGTCCTGCCTACTGTAGCACCCCACTGTTGTGCTAACACTGTGGAAGGTACAGTAGGTAGAGGTGTCTGTCATCTCGCGGTGTCGTCGTGCTGGGTCTTCCCGAGCCTGGTCTTCGGTGTGCCCTGTTCTCTTCGCTCCACTGCCTCCATGCACGCATAATTGTCGTTGCATTACGTCCTACACGAGCAGCAACGTCACGATACGACCATCCCGCTTCACGCAGACCAATTATGCGTCCTCTTTCAAAGTCTGTCAGCTGTTGATATGGTACCCATGGTGTTCTTTCAAGCAATTACTCTGAAAATCTAATCATTTATACTCTGACCCATTGTATGCAAATATTGCAAATTGCATATGGATTAGACCATTCCATCAGGGTGTTGCGATTTTTATAAACACTAGTGTAATTATAAATAATTATCAAATTATAATTTAATAAAATAGAAATTGCTAAATTGGAATTTTTGATATAAATATAAAAGTTAATTTGGTAATTACAAGTTGATAAACTTGCAAAGTTAATAAACATGCAATGTATTTTAAAATTTATTCATTTATTTATTTATAGATATTTTTTGTGTTGAGGTGTAAATCAACCAAGAACTTATTTTAGCTAAAATTTTCTATATTTTTTTCTTTCAACCAAACAGCAAATTTAAACTCGATCCGGATGTGTTTACATGCACATTAGTGGATTGACCAATTTCCTGAGGCATGCTTTCCTGGTTTCAAACCACCTCTTTCGACTGAATTGAATTCGATCCGGATCGGGGTGTTGAAGCCTGTTTACATGCCACTTTTTTCAGGATTGACTTGAAACTGGTCTTTCGATCCGGATCGAAAGTGTGCATGTAAACGCAGTGCATTACATTCAACAGATATCCAATATCCGTGAAATCGATCAACAAAAAAAATGTCGCATATATCTCCCTTTGATATACAGATCTCCAATTTCCGTTTATCCAATCAGAATATTGGAATAAATTTTTACAACTCCTTTTACATTGGTTTGAAATGGTTTACACGAGGGTTGTTCAAGAATTTTTGCTAACTTTTTTATTTGTTAACCGATTTTCAAACTTCTTTTTACTTTCTTGTACATAGTATAAGGAAGTATTGTAATCACGAAAAGTTTCGACCTCCAGATTTTCACTGATCTTCACGTTTTAGGGTCCCTAGATTACGAAAAAGTGATTTCTGGAAAATGTCTGTGTGTGTGTGTGTGTGTGTGTGTGTGTGTGTGTCCACGATAGCGTCCAAACGGCTAAAGCTATCGAAGACCAAACCGTGAACTTAAGATTATTACCTTCTTCGGGAGGTCTGATTAGTTTTTCAGTGGAATCGGTGAACCGGAAGTATCAGTTTACTCCAGCGCCAAAATATAAATTTTGAAATATCTCGTTAAACATTGCGTTTATGAAAATTTTGAAGGGACTAAAAAGTGTTCCAATTTCAATTATAAACAACTTTTGTTAAGAATTTTTCAAAATTGACGTTCACCGAATCGTCGTCCACCGAATCGTCCACCCAATTATCGTAGACCCCGTAATGATGACATTTAGCATTAAAAAAAAAACATTTTGCTACAGTGTAAAAAATAAATCTATCTATATACAACGTGTCCCAAAACTCAACGATAAGCTTGTACCTACGAATCAACCTCGTCATGATCATTCGGGAAAAAATAAGAAAAAATTTTTTTTTATTTTATTTTAAATAATTATTGACTTTTTATGAAAACAATAATATCTATAATTTTGTGGAATATCTATAATTTTGTGGTCACAGTAGAATAAATAAGGTACAAGGGGGGTCAAATTTCAAAGTTTTCATAAAAAGTCAATTAATATTTAAAATAAAATAAAAAAAATTTTTCTCTTATTTTTTCCCGAATGATCATGACGAGGTTGATTCGTAGGTACAAGCTTATCGTTGAGTTTTGGGACACGTTGTATATAAAGAAGGATGTTTGTGGGTCTGTCTGTGGGTGGGTCTGTACGTTTTTTATACAAATCTACAGTTTTATTCCGATCTTGATGAAATTTCGCATACATGACCTTCAAAGCATGAGGAAGGTCACTGTCTACATCAGATTTCGAAAAAATAATAATTATTGATAAAAAATCGATATTCATGGTTATAGCAGGGCATATTAATGAGAAATATCGCATGACCAACAATGCAAGATAAAGTTTTTGCAACAATGGTATCAACACGCAATTCACAAACACACTGCATGAACCAACAATATATATCTCATGACCAACAATGCAAGGCAAAGTTTGTGCAACAATAGGCCCATTGTGTTCGCATCAACAATGGTATCAACGCGCAATTCACCAATAACAATGAGCACAGAATGATGATGTAATGTTAAAGCAATCTTTCCAAGAATTATAACCATGAACATAAAATGATGATGCAATATGGATAAGTTTCAATTTGTAACAATGCATAGAATTCCTGTTATTCAGGTTTTTCTTTGAAAAGAGAGTTCTTAGTACTTAACAATTTCTTGAAAATCTTTAAAAATGATCAGTAGCTGGAGATAATGAAGAGTTAGCAGACTATTGAGAAAGAGTGGAAAGACGACAGAGAAAGCAAACCTTTAGCTCCGTGCTGTATTGAGCAAATGGGAAGCAAGTAAATAGAAGAATTGGCGACCGCTAGACTACCCAAAGTGATGAAAGGCCAAATTTTGCTTCAACACAACGAGAGAAGAGTGGAAATTGCAACAACATCAAGTGTACATCTGAAGTAAGATTACCTGAGTAAGAAATTATTGGAGCGGTCCATCCATTGTGAGCCTTTAAAAAGATTTTTTTCGAATTTTCATTAAGAATTTTTACTGTATTAATTCTAAGCATTTTCATGTGTTTATTTTTAAGATATTGCAAAATTTAATTTAATTTTTTGAGATTGTTCTGTTTACATCCAAGTGTAATTATCCCGGGCAACGCCGGGTACCTCTTCTAGTTATATATATAGATAGATAATTGGGAGTTGACAATTAAAAAAAAAAAAAAAAAAAAAAAACATTGCCAAAAAATTACTTTTATCTTTTTTATTTGTTTTCGGAGGGTGTGTGGCGAATAACTGTTAACTTCTCTCAGGTGTTTTTTTTTTTAAGATTACGCAATTAATTATTGATGAGCTTAGTCCCTGAGAAGTGTTTAAGGAATAACTAAGAAAAGTGAAAACACCCAGAGACTGAATCTTAATCAAATTGTAATAAAAAAAAAATATTTTTACGAGAGATTAATAAATAGCCCAGTCTAATCCAACTTTCGTCTCTGATTTTTTCTTTCAAAATTAAGATAATAATCATTACCTGTTCTTAATTAATAAGAACGGAATCATTATTGTAAAAGGGTGTCAAGTTCCTTTACTCACCTGACTGTTAACAAATGTTACAACAGGTTGCTAAGGATTCTGGGACTGGAGAGATGCTCACTCGTAGCTGATTGACTGCGCATTAGGAGCGACTTCTGAAAATTCCAACACGGTTGGAATTCGAAAACGCGCGCAGTTGTCGGCTCTAACCCGCTTTCCGCCGCGAATTCGCTGAATGTGAACCGCCCTTTAGAAGTGAAAATTCAGGGAAATACAATTTTTTCGAGATATCGAGGTTCGGCCGTATTCAGCAACGGCGAAGCATTATGAGCAACCGTCTCGAGGAGGATTACAAACAGACGACGACATCAATTTGCGTTTCAATCCAAAGATACAAAAGTCGAGCCCGTGTAAAGTGGTGCAAGGAAAGAAGTTAGCTTTGAATAAGTTAATGTTCCTTTTAGAATAAGCACATCACCCATCACAACGTAAAAGATCTAGTTTCCAATTTTTGGTAGGCAAGGAGTTGTATAGGGATTAGAACGGACTGGAACGAGCATTAAAGTTTGATAAATCAAGATTACTTTTATTCTGTGGGATGCTACCATAATCGGATTATCCACAACACATAATTAAGCCATAAAAAATAGATTGGCTCCCTCCTATTAGATTAACTAGGAAGTATTTATTTATCCGTGGAGAGTAAGTAATTTCAATTTAACGTACATTCGGTTTTCCCTTTGACATAAGATATAACACGCGTTGTTGTAAATAGCGAAACGATAAGGGAGACGGAATCGGCTGTTGACATTTCCGTTGTCAGCAATTTGTCGATGATGATGATGATGATGATGATGATGGTGGTGGTGACCAATAAAAGTCAGCGGATGATTTTTGGGGGTTGAACCTAATCGGATTGTCTTGGCTCGGGGCTTTCCAGAGAGAACAAAAGGGGTTTCGGTCGGAGGGTATGGAGAAACAGATGGGATTTCACGGTGTTATGAAAATTTGATCAACAACCCCGAGCCACATTAAAATTTTTATCGTCTTTCGTGAGGGTTTTTGGAAAGAACGAACACGCTTGCCCCAATCCTAGGTTTTCGGTGATGATGATGTTGATATCGGATTTTGTTTGAATTTTTTTTTTTTTATAATTAAAGATCATTTTTATCTGTATGCACTGGGTTTAGATTTAAAATTAAGTACAAATAGTGTTCACTTTGCTGCACTTCGTTTCACGTGGCCATGAAAGCAAATATTTTGTTCAGGAATGAATCGTGGTGTTGCATTTCAAATATTTTTTTTTGGAAAAAAAAAAAAAAAAAAAAAAAAAAAAAAAAAAAGGGTTTGCATTATAAATTTTGACGTTTTGTTAGATTATATTTGAAGTTTCCTTTATTAATAATATGTCGAATAAAAAGTTCTAATTAATCGAAAAGAGCCCCTTTTTGAGCACACCCCTCAAGCTGTTTTGGTTTGTTCGTCACAGGAGCTCAAAACTTTCAAAAATGGTTCTTTTTTGTAAAACACCTGTTAATTTTTAATCTGCGGACTTCGTATTTAATGGAAATTTCGATATTCTATTTCTTCCGAGGATCAGCTTTATTATACAGGGTGTTTCAAAATTATGTCCAATAAATTTAGTGACATATTCTTCAGGTCAAAAGAAGACGAAAATGTTGTATAGCACTTTGTCTGGAGACGATTTATTTACGCGATACAGCCAACTAAACCCGTGGCTCCAAATTACAGGAATTGTTCAAAGTGCCCGCCACCAGCTCGCACGCACGCTTCGGCTCGTTGCATGAGCGACCGTCTGATGTCGTGGAAGAGTTCGTCGCCAGCATTACGAACGGTTTGGCATGCATTTTCAATTCGTTGTCGCAGATCCATAATGTTAGGAACTTCTGTGCTGTAGACGATCGTTTTCACATGACCCCACAGAAAAAAGTCCAAGGGATTAAGGTCGGGTGATCTTGCAGGCCAGGCTACCTATCCACCGATTCGTGTATGCAGCATTAAGGTGTGCTGGAGCGCCATCATGCATGAACCACATGTTAGATCTTATCAAAAGAAGAACATCTTCCAGTAATTCTGGCAATGCAGTCTGCAGTAACAAAAGATACGTTCGCCCAGTCAATCGTGGCGGCAACACATAAGGGCCAATTAAGTTATTTCCGACAATTCCACACCAAACGTTCACGGAGAAACGCTCTCGATGCGCTCGAGCTCTGGTAACGTGCGAGTTAGCATCTGCCCAATGGTGCTGGTTGTGAAGGAGAATTTACGATTCCTGTCCGGGTGAAGGTTGCTTCGTCCGTGAAAAGTATCTGGCTGAGACAACTAGGGTCTGCAGCATGACGACGTTGCATCCATTGGCAAAATCGTTGTCGGTGTGGATAGTCCGTTGGGTTCAGTGCCTGAACCAGTTGCAGGTGGTATGGATGCAAAAGCTGACGGTGAAGAATGCGCCAAACAGATGAGTGCGGAATGTGTACCATGGGTGCTTGTCTGTGGTTCATCATGTATGATGTCAATTATCACATCCTCCTCATCCGGAGAATGTGCTACAGGCCGCCCTTGTCCTGTTTGACGGCCAAAGGAACTACGCTCCCTCAGATGTCTGTCGACAGATACAAATGTTCGGTTATTTGGCAAACGTCTTCTTGCTTCCACAGCATTTCCATCCGCAAGACCATACATTAGGTGCATGTCAGTGTATTCTGCACTGGAATACGTGTACATGACTTTTTTTTACGTAAATCGTAATGCGTATGTCAAAGCACGCAAGCGTTCTGAAATTGCTATTCCTAGTGGATGTAGAGTAATGGAAACAAGCGTACACAACTAATGGAACAACCCTAAATGGAACAAACCACTCAACCTAGTATTGGGTCGAAACGCTGGAACTGCTAAAATATCGTCCGCTAACTACCGTGCTTCCCTACTCTATCATATTGGATTACTCGCAAACAAATCGTTTCCAGACAAAGTGCTATACAACATTTTCGTCTTCTTTTGACCTGAAGAATATGTCACTAAATTATTGTACATAATATTGATTGATATTTTGATATTTCAATTCCTCATAAACTTTTTAATAATAGCGTGTGCATTCTAATTTGGTTAAAGTTTTACCTAATTTTTGTGACATTTCATTCAGTTCTTAGGCTTGTTTACGTGCTGGTCATCCCGTTTTTATCTTCGTTATTGCTGTCGTCGTTTATCCGCTGCCGGTTTAAGTTAGGGATCTGGGCCCGTTCACTTTTCGCAGTCCCCGTAAATCAGAATCTTTCATCGCGGGTTTAATGTAGCGTCGCTGGAAATCGGTTCTAATCACCCATAATTCAGTTAATTAGCGTGGAAATTTGCTCGCAAAGCCGTGGACCACGTGCGTGTTGAACGAGAATTGGCAGCTGCTTTCTTTTTTAGGGTTTTGTTTTATTGAAATTCGATATGGCACGTTTCTTTCTCTATTTCTGGTCAAAATTTTCCAATTTCGTTTAGTTTGTTGTTGTTTTTTTTAAGCATTTGAAGAATCCCATTGGAGTGGACCTGTTTGGAGAGCGATGGTGCACCGTAAGCCTCTTAAGGTTCTCCTCCGCTCAGGTTTTGCTTTCAGAGACGGCGACTTGGCCTTCCATGAGATAAAAAGGGAAATGAATAGGATTGGATGGAAAAATGAATAAATGGAAATGAAAAGCTAGCTACTGTTGTTTTGATTTTTATTCTTCAAGATAAGCAGCTTCTGAGAAGTTTTTTTTTAAATTTAGATACGGCCAGTGCATAATTTACTTTGATTCCATTTCATTTCTTGGCCTTAGTGATGAAATACCATTTCACCATATTCAGTACACAAAATCTGCATTTTAAAGGTTGTTATGGAAACGGTAATGCAAATACACTGCTTTGCAATGAAATTGCCCCACTCACAAGGAGTTATCCGAATGAGCCAAAAGTAGGTATACAGCAAATGATATATCTGAACACACCTTTATTACGGTATGGAGCGGCATCGGTAGGTTGTGGCACCACCTCTAGCGGCGATGCATTGTTCCAGCCGCAGGTGTAAGAGATCATACAGGTGGCGAATGTCATCTTGTCAGGTCATGATCGTAAACGACGTCCCACCATGTCCCACACGTGCTCAATTGGCGATAGGTCTGGGGACCTCGCGGGCATCTGGTTGTGATTTCTAGCTTTGGTTCAAGTTTCCCGCGCACATGCGTTGCTTAGCAACATGACGCTTCCCCTGCCAAAGTTTCGTCATTTCCGTTAAAAATACTCTGAAACCAATAATTAGTTTTCTCGAGGAGAGGTTGAAGGACGGAAAGAAAATGCAAGCTTGAACGGAATCGAATTTTTTGGCGAGAATACAGTCGCCATCACTTTCGTTGCCGACGGTGTCAGCGTGTTGAATTTCTTGGCTCGTGGTGAGTCAGTGTGTCGCCACTCCATGCTCGTACGCTTGCTTTCAGGAGTATGGTGATGAATCCATGTCTTGTCGGTGGTCTCATCACGCCTTTTTGTGATCCTCGGAAAGTTGCTTAGGAATCCATCTGGCACGGATCTTGTTGAATTTGAGCTTATCGTGGATGACGGTCTCCACACTGCCAGTGCTGATGTTCAGTATTGAAGCCTGTTCTAGGACATGAATCCGCCTGCTGTCCCTTATCAGCTCATTTGTTCGTGCGATGATGCCATCATGGACAGCAATTGCTAGCCTTGCCTTACGAGCTTCATTGCCGGTGGATTCTCGCCCTCTTTCAAACTTTTTTTTGCACCAAGCAAAGACAGATAGATGATCGAGACAAAAAGGCTCTGTGGACTGTCTTTGAAGTCTCTGATGATCGGGAAGTGATTATTCGTTGTTCCACTTTGATCGACACATCGCTGCCTGCCATTTTGTTTAAACAAACAGTATAAATATGCAAATCAGTGTCAGTAAGTTTAATTACACTGTCGCGAGTAAGGGGTGAGGTGTTCAGTATGACAATGACTACACGACGAGTGCCATCGAATGTGGCCTGGTATGTGGAACACGACGTATGGGTCATTCAATATTGGAGATGGCTCAAGAATTCAACATACCATGTTCCAGTTTCAAGAGTCTACCGAGAGTACCAACTTGACCATGGCATTACCTCCCACATTACGCCAGACTTTATCAGATTTTAACCAGGGTGATACTAGAGCTGTGCAACGAAATCTGGTGTCTATGGGATATGGAAGCAGAAGACCCATGAGGGTACCCTTGCTAACAACAAGACATCGTCAGCAACGACTCTCCTGGGCCCATGAACACATCGACTGGACACTTGACAACTGGAAACGTGTGACCTGGTCTGATGAGTATCAATTCCAGCTGACACGAGCTGATGGTAGGGCTCAGGTGTGGCGCACACCCCATGAAGGCCATGGACCCATGTTGTTTCCATGTTGTGGAAAGCTTTCCAGTCGGAATGGTTGGCAATGTTTTCAGATGTCTTCCACTGACTTGTGGAATCAACGCCACGTCGCACTGTGGCACTTAGCCGAGTTAGAGGAGGTCCCACACGTTATTGGGTGCTATCCCATGACTTTTGGCATGTGAGTGTACAACACATTCTGGGGGTATGTGAAGTCACGGGTGTACCGTGTGAAGATTCGCGATGTGGCCCCCAGGGTGTTAAACAACTCGAAATTCTGCCTGGATTAATCTTATGGCAAAGCATCAGGGATTACCTAACCTAACCTTAAAATCAGGCTTTTGGACGTCAGCTAAGGAATCGATGTCGTGTAAGGTGCAACTCAAATAAGGAAAATGGGATGATTAAAGGGAGTTGTGAGGGAATTATAAGCAAATGGTGAAAGAGTTTATCGCTTCAAACCGAACAACAAATAGAGATGGAACTGAAGGAACCTTTTTGTCCTTACTCCCTTCTTCATTTTTCTATTTCCCAAAATCTGAAATGAGAAGGGGAGGGGGAGGGAAAAAAAAGGCGGGCAACCTCTTTTATTTTTTACTTTTCCCGCCGTTATTTGTGTGTCGTGATGAAAACGCTCCAGTCACGGGCGATAAATTGTCGACAAGCGCTTGTTGGTCGAGGCGTGAATATTTTATGGCGTCATTTAGCACGCTGAATAGGAGTTATAGCTCCCTTCATCTGTTTGCCACGAGGTTTAGTCTGTGACCACACAGTCTTCGTCTCTCCACGTAATTGAACCCATAGATAATGCATGCGCAAAGGATTTTGACTTCCTATGGGATACACCGCAAGTGAACATCGACATTAGCTAATGTCGACTCGAAGGTGGGCGTGGGGGTTTATGAATTTTTATTTTTGTGCAGATGGAAGTCAATATTACTCGACTTGATGTTTCGAGTGCTAAATTAAAAGGTGTTAATATTAATCGCTGCTTTTGTGTACAGGCGGTTGGCAAACTAAGGCCTGCGGGCTAGAACGCGCTACTCATCAAACAGCTTCTTGGCCTAGTGAGTTTTGTAATATTACATACGGGGCTGCTATAAAAGATTCATTTGATTTCAGTATACTCGGAAATGTTCATGGCGTATTTTGTTATTTTTCAAAGGTCATTTATTTCTAAAGACCAGTCAATGGCCCGTTTTGTTCGATAACCTTTTGCTATCTTTGATTGAGCTTCATAATGTCACGTTCATAGAAGGACCTGTCTTTAACGGCGAAAAACTGAACGAGGTGCTGATTTACAAGTGCTTCATCTGAAGTGAGCATTCTACCATGCAAGAGTTTTGAAAAGAGCGAAGCAAGTAGAAGTGAAACGGCGAGCAGGGTGGCTGTAGCAATATTCCATCCAAGCTTTGATTTCTGAAAATTAAAGAAATGGCTGTAGCGTTCGAACCAAACTGAATAAACGCGACATGTACAGACTCCTGTCATTAAGGCCAGCACACATTCCCGAACTAGAGTGGCTAGAAGAATAGTGTGGCAACGGCTACTACTCGCGATGCTACGTGGTTGATTCCCGATTTGATGATAGTAGCGGTGGCGCTGCCATCGACATAGATGCGAGTTGCCCGGGAGATGAGACGGAAATCTTAGGATGACGGAGGTTTTTTTCAGCTATATTACGGGTGAAGTAATTTTATTTACAATACTCATTTCCAAAAAAGTTGGGACAGTCCAAAATATCTAGAAAAAACAAAAAGGGATGATGTAACAAAACTTTCTCGCGAATACAAAATAGCAGATAGTTTATGAAATGCCATAAATATAGTGTGTGCACCAAAACATTTTGTATCGTGGCCGGGACGTTCATTTTGAATGGGAGTGTTGCAACACGTTCCAAAAGAGTAGGGACATACGTTGTAGAAAGCGCCGTTAGTAGTGGAACCTTCCGAATTGTTCGGGAATAATCTAGAATGATGACGTCGTACTACATTCCGTATAAATAACAGTTGCCATCCGTCGTTCAGGTAACTTATTCGGAACGATGGGTCGAGGCAAGCCAGTTAGCCAAGATCTTCGTGTTCGAATCATTCGAGAATTCACAAACAACGTTTCTCAGCGTGCAATAGCCAGAAGATTTAACCTGTCATCATCTACAGTACATAACATTATCGAGCGCTACCGAGATAGTGGTGAGATCACAGTTCGGAAAGGCCAAGGTAGAAAACCTATTCTGAATGCTCGAGCTCTTCGGATCCTCCGACGTAAATGCGTCACGCATAGGAATGCTGCGATTACGAACATAGCCGCGTGGGCCCGCGATTTCTTCGGGAAGCCATTATCGTTGAATACTGTACGCCGGTGCATCCACAAATGCAAACTTAAGTTATACTGTGCACGACGGAAGCCATACATCAACAAACGACAGCAACGTCGCCGTCTGATATGGGCTCGAGCCCATCGCAATTGGTCCCAAGCACGCTGGAAGAACATATTGTGGTCCGATGAATCAACCTTTTCGATTGTTTACGGAAATAATGGACGCCGTACACTCCGGACCAAAGACGAAAAGGATATTTCCGCGTGCTACAGGCGTTCGGTACAGAAACCACAGTCTGTCACGGTCTGGGGCTGTATTAGTGGCCATGGAATGGGAGACTTGCACATCTGCAATGGCACCGTCAATGCTGAAGCGTATATACAGATCCTGGAACAAGCTATGGTGCCATCTAAGAGGCGCCTGTTTGGACGACGTCAGTGTATATTTCGACAAGACAACGCCAGACCGCATGCAGCGCGTATAACTTCTGCATGGCTACGTCGGCAGCGCATTCGTATGTTGGATTGGCCCCCTTGCAGCCCGGATCTGTCGCCTATAGAAAACGTTTGGCGTATTATTAAACGAAAACTACGACAGCGACGACCCCGGACAGTTGAACAGCTGAAAACCTATATCCAACAGGAATGGGACAGAATTCCGGTTACGGTGTTAGAAAGATTGGTGTCATCGATGCCCAGAAGATTACAGTGTGTCATCAAGAGGAGAGGTGACGCCACACCGTGGTAAACGCCGTGCTGTCCCAACTTTTTTGGGAGTGTGTTGCACGTGCCAAACAGGAAAACCACCTGTATCTTTCTTGAAGCATATAAGATATGTGATCCCATGGCTAATTTATCGTTTATGTATTGTAATGCGTTGAAATAAACGGCAATACAATAATCCAAACAAATGTGTTGGAGTTCTTCTTATATGTTGCACCGTCCCAACTTTTTGGGAAATGAGTATTGTATATATAAGATTGAATAAGTTAAAATATAAGATCACAGATGGATGAAGGTATCCATCCAGTGGTGTGCTGGAGCCGGCGCGCGCGAGCCGGTTGGTGAACTTCGTAATATTTTCCGAGCCGTTTGTTGAATTTCAACAAAGACATGAAATCGACATAGTCCCCATCCCTTTCCACGCATTGTACCAACGCGTGACTAGTCGGGTGAA
>JAHWFO010062638.1:0-10695 GCA_023313115.1 Rhysida immarginata | reverse complement strand
CCCCCCCCCCCTAAGATAACATCCTGGCTACGGCCCTGATCTAGACTTAAAATTTGAATCCCATCTAACCCGAAATTGTGGACAAAAAAAATGACTTTCATCATCTTTATTATATTATTATTAATTTTTTTATTTTTTATTTTTACATTAAATTAAGGAATTTATACATTTATATCGCATGTTATTTCATGTATTTAAATTTTTGTAGATGTTGAAGTGTTAAATCAAGTAACAATTGTTTTATAATTCCAATTAAATGGTTTTCTCCTCCTTTGCCAGTAATCGATTAAGAATGTTCAAATTTGACATCAGATGGCACACACCGACATAACAAAGAGGGACATAAGTGCACGTGACATTCGATCGTGCTCTTCGTTCATGACTATGTGCACATGGATCATGTACTCTTATTTTTTTCGAATGATCAGGTAAATTTCTTAATGGCAATTTATACAAAATTTCTATTGCTATCAAGCTATAACAGAAACTTGGGTATCATTATGTTAAGTCATAATTGCGTCGTGAATACTCTTTTGTGAAGTAATCAAAAAAGTGAAGCCGGGGAATCCCTGGGGAAATACTTCCAGCCTGGCGATTTACTAAATATTATCATATATGTAAATATAAAAAAAAAAAAAATATGGAGCTACTTTGAGGATTAAATCTTAAGATAGAATTTAAAGTAGAAATTATCATTCGGATGCAATTTAACAGAGACAATGCTGATAACGTTTTTTCCGTTAACCCTTTCAGGACCAAAACGACTTTTGAAGTAATTTTTATTGATCAAAGTTTTTTAGGCATAAATATGATATTGTGTATCTATTTAACATAAAACATAATCATTATGTGGGAAAATATTGTAGGTTTTATAAAATTTCAAGGGACACATGGCGTAAAAGGATGCAGATAAATTAATATTACTAACATTATCGTTTGGGTAAAAGTTCGGATGACATCGATCAGCCCCGTCGCGTTTATGCTCTGAATTTATTATTGTAAGATACATAATTAAGAAGTATATGATGTATCATATTATACAAATTTTATTTTAAGTAATTTATGCGAGAAAAAAAATCACGAAAGTTCCGTGACGGTCAACATCAGCTAACGGGCGGCCATATTTCTCTACATTTAACGTTCACCTTATTCATTATATATATACATGTATGTTACAATAATTAATTCAGAGCATAAACGCGCTGGGCTGATCGATGATATCCGAGAAAATTAGGGGACGTTACTCTGGACTTTAACCGTAATGGTAATTTCTGTCGTTTTGATTGCACAAATTACATCTATAACTTGTGCAAGTGCTACTAGTATGAATTTCAATTTTACTTTTAGCACAGTTTACACTTTTTTTATATATGATAGTTTTTTCACGTGTAGATAGGCTGTTCTATTATCAGTTAGTAACACATTTTGAAACCCTATCATATAGGTTTATTTGTCATTCTATTTCATAATATTGTTCCCCTTGAATTTTATTATGCGCTTGTCAATGGATTGTCTTTTATTTTTATCGCTTTTTGAAAAGAACTATTCAGATGATCCCTTTTTTATGCCCTTTTTTTTTAGTTTGCGATATATCTATGAGAGGCATTCAAATTTTACCTGTACTTTATTTTTTTATGAAATCAGGAAACTACAAACACACGCGCGCGCGCACACACACACACACACACACATACACACACATGCCCACACACACAAGTTATTTCTTAAAGAATTCTCCTCGCTTTTCTACACATTTTTTCCAGCGTTCTAGGAGCATCTGGATACCGATTCTGTAGAAATCTTCAAGCTGATGCCGAAACCATGTCATGACAGCCTTTTTCACTTCCTCATTGGAGCCAAACCTCTGCCCTCCCAAGAACTCTTTCAATGGTCCAAAACTGTAATAGTCGCAAGGGGAGAGATCCGGGCTATGTGAAGGATGTGGTAAGATGTCCCATTTGAGTTCTGTTAGTGTGTCCATAGTCAGTTTGACTCTGTGTGATCTGGCATTGTCTTGCAGAAAACAAAAACCACTGGTAAGGAGTCCTGGTCACTTTTTCCTTAGTGCCCGCGTCAGGACTTGCTCAAAATGTGACAGTATAGAGTAGTAGGGTGCATTTATAGTTCGACATTCTTTCAGAAAATCGACATGAATGATACCCTCAATGTCCCAATATACATTCGCCATCACTTTTGTTGCCGACGGTGTTATCTTGAATTTCTTGGGTAGTGGTGAGTCAGTGTGTCGCCACTCCACGCTGGCATGCTTGCTTTCAGGAGTATGGTGATAATCCACGTCTTGTTGGTGGTCACAACACGCCTTAGGTAGCTTCACCTTCCCTGTCGTATCGCTGCAGTAGCTGGAACAGATTTCCACCCTGGTGGTTTTGTGAACCTCTGAGAGTTGCACAGGGACCCATATGGATGCAACTTATTGTGGATGATGGTCTCCACACCAGGGATGCAACATCAAATCAAAACATCGAAATATTATGTCATATGATATTTGCATTTAAAACATTGATGCTTCGTGTTGCCAATCAGAAGCGAGAGATTAATCAATCAGAAGCACTTGAATTTGTGTTTGAATCTGATTGGTTCTCACTACTTCCGCCCCTATTTAATAATAAACACTTAAAAGTGAAAATTTTTTCTAGTAAATAATGAACAACTAATTTAGTAAATTTTGGCAATTTTTTTAGAACTGTCTAGTATAATCCTACTTTTTAATCTGGTCATACTACTGATAACATCGAAATAAAGTCATCGATATTTTGATAACATCGGATAGAAAACATCGATATATTGAAACGAAAACATCGATATTTGAAAAACATCGAGTAATCTCGTGCATCCCTACTCCACACTGCCAGTGATGATGTTCAGTATTGAAGCCAATTCTCGATATTAATGCACCTGTTGTCCTTCATTTGTTCGTGCAATGATTCCAGGGTTCGCGCTTACTCGCAATTTACGCGTCAAATGGGCATTTTTGCTAAAAATTGACTCGTGAATTTTTGATCCGCGAGTCAAAATTGACTTATTAAATTTTGAATATCATCGGCCCATATCCTTCTCACCACGTTTTAGCCGCACTTCATTTTGTCATAAGCGATTTTGTTTAAATTTCTAATTAACTATAGCAGCAACTATAGAGATTGTGAATGCAAGTAAAAATATAGAATTTAAAAAGCATTTAAAATTTGACTCGCAGTTTTCAGGCTTGGGAGTCAAATTGACTCGTAGATTTTTTGTCCTAGCGCGAACCCTGGATTCCATCATTGATAAAAGGTGTTGGCCTTGCCTTATGAGGATTCTCGCCCTTCTTCAAACTTTAGGGCACCAAGCAAAGATGGATGATGAGACAAACATTACTCTGTGAACAGTCTTTGAATTTCAGAGGCTTTCACACATTCATTGTGGAGAAACTTGATGATTATTCGTTGTTCCACTTTGATTGACACATCGTTGTCTGCCATTTTGTTTAAACAAACAATCGGTTGTCATGGCATTTGCATGACAGGCGGTAGTTGCCATCCCAACAATGAAAGTTTAGATTTTTACAACAATGAAATTTACAAAAAATAAAGTCGAAGTCAAATTTGAACACCCCTCGTATCTGCTTGATGGCCATTTTTGCGTATGTTTTCAGACCTATTTTTAGACATTGCATTTGCAATGTATGACATGCCCATATCTATCGGTTGACCAATAATCTCTCGTTGATGGCAAAACATAATAATCCATCACCAAATTCATAGGGAGATAGGCTGGCATTTCCTCATCGATGTGAATTGTGGTTTCATTCTGCCCAGTGTATCATATGGATTCATCTTTTATTCTTCTAACTAAATCTTCGAAGTTATTAGTCAAATAAAAAAATTCACAATTCAACAATAACGATTCTTCCTCTCTGTAAATCTGAATTTCTCTGTAAAATATCATTAACTTAGTTAGGGAAAGTTAGAATGGGCATGTTTTATTTTCATGTGAATGTAGGAAGAAGCACTTGTGGTCCGTTTTCTATTATTTCAGGTTCTGTTTCTGGTAATTCCAGCTTAATTTGTGCTGGAACTTCGATTTCAACCATAGAAACCCTTATATCTATTTGCTGAGCTAAGAATACCTGGCTTTCCTCGTTGAGTTCTAACACGCCTTCATCGTTGCTAATTTCTGTATCTAAACACTGCAAAATTTTGTTATCTGTCAATTCAAACTGCTTACACCCTTTTCTCGACATATCTCTAATGATACGTAGACAAAGAAAATACCAAAGTCAGTAGAATAAATGAAAAACAACCGATTACAACAAATAATTTTCTTGTAAAATGCAACCCTTTATCCACAGGGACACTAGTGTCCCTTTATGTTTTGTCTATACCCTGTCTCAGCTTCAGTTGAGAGTGATGTCATCGAATGACCTTGCTTAACGGGCGTAGTGCACAACATCGTTTTCTTCTGCCTTTAGATTACTACTATAGCCTAAAGCGGAGTTCACATTCAGCGACTTTGCTGAGTGAAGCGTTTTCCCGAATCCAGGTGTTTTCTAGGAGTCACAAAGCCGCACGTGTTAAAATGCGAAGCCGTTTCACATTTAGCGAGAACGAAGCGGAGAGCTAGGCGAACTTCCTTCTCTGCTTTCAGCCTGCGTCCTCCCCATCCCCCCCAGCTAGGCGAACTCCGCTCTGATTGGATGTTCGATGAGTCCTTCTTTCATCCAGTCTCCGTTGCTTTCTAGACATCGTGTATATATATCATGATAACACTGCTTTCTTGGCATCGTGTACTTATATATATTATATTTTTTTATTAGGAAAAATGATAGAAAACGAGGCACACGTGCACATAAAACACGCTATCGGCGAATTTCAATATGGCCGATTTGACTGGCGGAAGTGGGTTGAAACAGTTGCTAAGGATTCTGGGACTGGAGAGATGCTCACTCGTAGCTGATTGGCTGCGCATTAGGAGCGACTTCGGAAAATTCCAACACTGTTGGAATTCTAAAACCCGCGCCGTTGTCGGCCCTAACCCTCTTTCCGCCGCGAATTCGCTGAATGTGAAACTGCTCCGGCAACCAAGATCGCGTCCAATGCGCCAGATACGGCGATTTAGACGCGAAGTTGCTGAATGTGAACCCGCCTTAAGAATAAGTTATTCTTATCCTATGTTAGTACTACGTTAGACCTTCCTATAATCGCATGGCTTATCGAAAGTAGAATAGTTGAATGGTATCTGTCAGATATCTTTTTTAAATTAATGCTTAAAATATTTGAATTCTTATGTTGGAAACTCAATCGTCTTTCATTTCTAACACACTTCTTTCACATTCTTCATGTAGAAACAAGAGCCCGCCATTTTACAATCAAATAATTTCGACTATAGACCGACTTCAATTTATTTATTTATTTTTATCTTTTTTTTTTAAATTTTGTCAAATGGCTTTTCTATTCGTCGATTTTTTATCATATCGGGGAGAAAAATATGAAATATGATTGCAGGAAAAATTTTGAACTTTGTATACAGAAAATTATTCAAACTATTACTTCATGCGGAGAACTGTGACTGTTTCATCCATAACATCACTCTCAACTAAAGCTGAGATGAGACAGCGTATAGTTTCATGGAATATTATTTTAAAATTCTATTGAAAAATAAATGATACTATTATTTACTTTACAACAAAGGGAAAAGATGACACCAAGAACCTATCATCAACAACCTTTTATGCAGAAATTTTGTATATGCAACGCTCTGAATGTGCAATTTGGTGTGAAAATTTCTGTTGATAGAGGTGGTGTTTACATAGGGTTCCTGGTGATAATATTATCAAAAATACGTTTCTTATTAAGTATTTGCTGAAAAAAATATTTAAATTAGTTTGATTTAGTTAGAGGATCAAGATTTTTTGTGGGGACACCCGTCCCTTGGTCGTGAAAGGGTTGGCATGGTACAGCCACTTTTAAAACTGAGGCGGGGGCACAACAAAAAACAAGAGATGGCACTATTTTATTACCATCTTCAACTGATTGATATTTTGTGAAAAGTCTTTACTTAATATTTTTCATCAAAGTTTTGTTCTCATTGATAAAAGTTGTCGCTATTCGGCAGGCGAAGTTGTCCATCTTCTTCAGACTTCCGAGCAAAGTAATGCATAGTAATATCTCCAACTTGATTCATGCTTGTTTTCTAATAAAAAAATAAAACAAAATCCTAATCATTAATTTAAATTTTGTAAACTTTCATGAACTGAGAACACATTAAGTGCTTTTCGCAGAATCCTATTCCGTTTCTACATCACTTAGGCTGCGTCTAGAAAGTAATCGCGAAGCGACCATTCGCCACCGCTCACACCTATTTGAACCCGAACCCATCTCAAAAGTCACCACGAGGTGCGCATGGTAGACAGAAAGTTGTCTCAAAAGTTCCTTCGTCTCCAACGCGAGTAACCACTCGACACCCTGGTCACTCTCCGGTTGCGGTGGTTGTTTCCTGAGCTTCCTCTTCGACGCTAGTAAAAATCATGGCTGCCAATCTCTTGATAGAAAATTTTCAAGTCGCCACACTGGGAAATTTTCAGTCTCCATTATGCGACAAGTTTTTTTATGGATGAATTAGAAGCAGCGGAACATCATTAAAGTCATATCAATAAGGAAAGTATAGAAAATAAGTATAAAGAGAAAAATGAACTTTTCTACCACCCTTATTTTGAAAACGAAAGCTTAAGTTTTTTCACTAACAAGAAACAATGTTATTGGCAAAACAAATTCTGATGTCACAAACTGCTCCATGCCGAGAAAACGCTGTTTTCCAAAGCCGATGCGATATAAACATCGCGTCTGTTTAGATTGCGTTGGTTTCGTGTTTTCTCGCAATACTAGAGATATGGGTAAAAGGGCATAGTGCCATAACATCCTCGAAATGTCAGCCCTATTTATTTATCACTCCATTACAATGACTATGATATCCCTCTCGATTATAATTTTTATTATATTTGCGTTATAAACAAAATAATAATACAAGGACTGTGTATATCAGCTGCGGCAGAGCCATATCTTCATCTGATGAATCTGATGTTAATAATGAAATACAACAGCAACTACAGTTACTGCTTTTGCATTCTTCTTCCAGTAATAAGCAATTGTATTAAAATGTAAACACACCATTAAAATATTTAAATAAAATTAATCAGAAAAGAGAGTTTTGTTGAAAAAATTTTAAAGATAAATTTAGAAGTTTGAATTTAAACCAATATTCTTGTTAATTTTTTTTTTAAATTTCAAATTAAGCCCTAAATATAACATTTAAAACAGTTGATTCTCAAGCAAGATAATGTGCAGTTTTAAATGTTATATTTAGGCTTTAATTTGAAAATTTTTAAAATTATAAAAAGAATATTGGTTTAAATGTAAGCCTTATTATACTCAATTTTCATAGTGCATAGTGTAAGAAATGATGTAATTTGGAAAAAAAAAAAAAATTCAAACTTCTAAATTTATCTTTAATATTTTTTAAACAAAACTCTCTCTTCTGATTAATTTTCTTTGAATATTTTAATGTTTAGTGTGTTTACATTTTAATATTAATATCTTTTTATTTCAATGTATTATCTCAAATAATGCAAATAGTTTTCTTTTTTCCCTTACGTTTTTTTTTTCTGAAGTTTTCTTTTTTTCTCGGGGTTTCTTTTCAATAATAAGCTGTTGTTATTAGCTGAAGCAATGGCGACTTGTGACTGTTCAGCGGAGTTGAACCACAGCGTCTCGAAAGTCACCGTGATCAGACGCGACCGCGTGTATTCATACCATGCGACATGGCAATCGGGCGGTTGTTGTGCAGTTACTTTCTAGACGCAGCCTTAATGAAACAATCCGGTAAACCATTTTTGATTACCTCCTTTAGAGTACACATTGTAAGGATTTACGCCTTTTTTATGAGCAAAGCCGCACCCAATATTCAAGTTTATGAATTGTGAAAACAAAAACCAACTGAAGCACATTCCGAGGTTATCTCTATTGCGTTTATGGAAGCATTCATTGATGTAGGCGACCAATGCATGGATGTTGTCATAAAGGAGCATCATGCCATAAATGAGGTTTATTCATTACATTGCATCATAAATGTGATAATCATTACTATTGTTTGTTTCTTGGTAAAGCCGAACTTCCAACAAAGTTTGGATGCCAAATTTCAGAGCCGAACCGATAAAGGACCAGCCTAAGGGGCACAAATGCAGGGAAAGGGACAATTACATATTTGTGGGCTGAATGTTAACATACAACCCCTCAATGAAAGTTGACCTTAGGGATGAATTTGAAATTTCCATCCCTGGATCTCAACGATTTGAAAACCAGTCCCATTTGAAAACGATTTCTGATTGGTTTTCCTTGATTTGAGGTCACGATCCATCTGCTATCCTATACTTCACGTTGTCGTAGGATAGATGTACCAGTAGTTGACAGTGCACCAGTAATTGACAATTCACGATTTAAAAGCTTTTAATAAAGTAATAAGGCAAGAAAAGGGACTGGTGTTGCCACCTCGTATTAAACAATGTATTAGGCTTCCCAGAAAAGCAAAAAACTATGAACTTTGCTCCCTATTATGGCCGCAAACACGTTGATTGTTCAATGCCTTACAGAGTCGAAAAAACCTTACAATGAACCACTACGTGAGGGGTTGATTACTTGAATTTATTTCATGAATGTTATGCAATATTTGTTACTAATTTTACCTGAACCTTTTTGTGTGATCAGTGACATTACTTCTAGTATTAACAGAATTTCTGATGACTAATTTGTTAACTGTTTTAACCCACCGTCAACTACTAGAACTCAGATATGTAGTTTCACTGGTAATTGACATAACCTTTCAATTATTGATAATTTCTGTGTTTGAAAAAAACGAACAAAAATATACTAATGCGACATAGAATGTAGGGTAATAATAAAGAAAACATGATGTTTTTATGTGTAACTTCCTAATTTCCAGTAATTGATCTAGATGCATCAATTATAGGAACTTGATTGTCAATTTCTAGATCAGCCAATTTGACATAAATCTTCTAGGCCCTATTCGCCCTTTCTTTTTGTTGGTCCTGAATCTTGTCACAGAGACGATCAACAGACAGCCCAGGACAAGTTATCTTCCAAGAAGAAAACTACTATTCTGTTTACTATGATAAGAAGTAGCATTTGCAAGTAGGAGTACAATCGTCAAAAATCAATTTTTTCTACCAACAATTTGTTGGCCAAGATATAATGATATTGAACTGCTGGAAAACACGTTCATTTTCTATGGTTCTTGCACTCTACATTGGAGTGAACTGATTTTATTTATTTTTTCAAAAGGAAAAAATATAAGTGGTCTATATGAACAACTTAAGTTTTAAAAAACATTATTTTAGTTAATGTTAAATACTTTAGACATTCTTAAAAATGCTTGATTTCTTCAGCTACTTTTGAATGTTATTAATTTTTTTTGTAAAAATAGTTAACAAAAATAGGTAATTAAATTATTGTCAATTACTGGTGAAACTGCCTGTCAATTTCTGGTACATTAACTGTCAACTATTGGTGATTCCTGCATTAGTTAGGAAAAAATTTAATTACTTAATAGCTTTTAAAGATATAATAATTGTTTAGAAATTGGCACATCCTGCACTATATTTGCAATTTAATGGTATAATTAGAAAAATTTCAAAATGCAATTTGATTTACGTACACAATTTCGTTTCACAGCAATGTCTTAAACTGTCAATTACTGGTACATCTACCCTATATTGAATAAGATTCATATTTCACATCGTCGCTTCTTTTCGTTGTAATTTTTTTTTTTTTTGCTTAACAGAAAATTACCATGACCGACTCAGGTTATCAAAAAGCACAATCTGAGAATTTGCCGAAGTTCGACATAAGCGTTGCGGATTTTTTTAAAAGTGATGAACGTTATGTTTTGGCCGAAAGTTCGAGAGACGAAAGCCATTTCCCTGGCTTACATTCTCATTCTTTACTAAGAGCTCACAAAGAATATTTTAATATGCCTGTAAACCTAAAATATTTCGGGAAGAAAATATTCTTATCATGAAGGAAAGATTTATAATTTTCTTATTTAGTGGGGATGCAATTGGCCAAGTTGGTTTGATACACTGATAAACGAAGCGTAAACTCTTGCACATGAAATGTGACAGGTATTTACCGTATGAATTTTGTATGCATAATACGTAAAAGTGTATTACGAATAATTTTTTTCATGTACATTTAAAGAAATAAATCGTAGTGGCAAGCCACCGCATAGTGCTTTTCGAAGAAAGGCGATCCTTGACTACTTCAGACAGCATATCCGATACGAATACTAGCCGATCTCTTATTTTTTTTTTAAGATTTAAAATAAATAAAACCAACTTTCTGGAATGTACTATACAAAAAACATATTTAAGCGGCTACTGATATGCTTAAATATATTTTTGTATAGTATATTTCCGAAAGTTTGTTTTATTTTAATCTTAATAAAAAATTTACTCTTGCTTATGTTTTTTTTTCTTTTTTTTTTATTACACTTCACATTGTATATATCGCAAGTTTTAAAATATTTGATAAAACTTGTGAAATTGTAAATTTTAGTGAACATTGTAATTGGGGAAACGTGTTGTGCTCACAGTAAATAAAATAAGTTAAAAAATATGCTATTCAACCG
>JAHWFO010062609.1:0-10891 GCA_023313115.1 Rhysida immarginata | reverse complement strand
GGTAAAGAAAAAATTTTGAATATATATGTAGTAGTTTTGTTTTTATTTCCGAACGGAACTTACTTTCTGGACGAGCCTCGTATTATAAATTTAATATTTGAATAAACTCATTATCAAAAATAAACTAAAAAATCAACAAGACAAAAGTAATGTTATTGGGGAGGGGAGGTAACTTTTTATTGTTATTGGGGAGGGGAGGTAACTTTTTAATTTTTCTAATGTAATTGTAGCCCTTAAAGATGCATCTAATGTACCATAGTTATTAAACAAGTAAATTCCTCAGTCGATACTAAAATAAAGTTAAAAACAATTTTTGTCTTCAACCCCATCCTTCTAAATGGCAGATGATGCTGGTGCCTCCTCAAGTGTCCATGTAAAATTAACCTACTTTTTATATGCTTTTACCTTTAAAACTGTTTAGCTAAGATAAATAATCATAGAGATAATATAAACATTTAAAAGCATTATTCGAGCTTTCCTGCATTTTCATTTAAGCTCAGAAGTAGCAAAGTATATTCTAAAATACATTACGAAAACGCTCGTTATTCTGCATAAAATTAATTTTAATCCATATTTGGCATTGCTATACTTATATAATTAAGATTTGATTCAAAAATTATTTTTTTGTTGCCGAAATGATGAGTGCTCATTTAAGGCTAACAAAATAAATAAATAACCTTTTAATTGTTAGTAATCTTACAAACATGAAACACGGAATTCTTTTGTGTGATTTTAACGGACCGCCACTTTACGCAAATAAAATCATTGATTTCTTTTTGATACAAGACCCACTCAACTTTTTTTTTGGCAATTTAGTAATATTTTGTAATATATCAAATGTTTAAATCACTTATTAATTAGTAATAATTTTGTAAATTCTTATACTAAGCGTTTCAATAACATTAATTGATATTGTTAAATATCTACGAATTATAAATAAACTTTATTAATTTCTAATAGTAATAAGTGACCCATTAATGCTGCAAAATGGGTCTAGAGTGGAGTCTTTGAGTGATGCTTCACTGCAGGGCAGATACGAAACAGTTGCTATGAATGAGTTGTTCATTTGGGTGTCACTGAGGGATGCTGCTCTGCAATGCACGCTGCGCTCGCAGTTACTAAAAGTCAACTTTGCCAATTATATGATGACTTCTCTGATTTTTGAAATGTCAATTTTCAAAATTTTAAAAAAATATTTTCATTCAGTTATTGTAACCTAATTATCTTAAACCATTACTTAGAATTTTTATTATTCAACACAGTTTTCAACAGTGGCTTAAAGAATAAAGGCAAATACGATTAGATAAATTAGAGATAAATATCATACCGTTTACCCCTTTTTGGATAGGTTTGCCCAATATTTTGTGAAGTGACCAAACCTAATAACTTTAATGTTACCATAATAATATTTTAGTTCTGAACTTTGTCAATAGACGGTACTGCCTTAACTTTAAAACTACAATATAAGAAATAAAGTGTGTTTAAAACGCGCTTTAGGTCGTGTCTGCCAGACTTCATCTTAGCGTTATTGTTTACGTGCCGGACACGTCTGATCTAGGCCCTAAGAGGTTACCTGTCGTATAATTATTGATGTTTATCTTCTGTGTTTTACGGGTTTAGATTTGTTTAATTTGCGATGCTATTGTTGTTTGGTTTCGTATTGATATTAATACGTTTTGGCTATTCTCACGGACTTCAATTTGCTTTGCAATTCGGATTTTATTTTTGCTTTGTGAATAGGTACTGACGTTTGGTTTTATTCAAATTTTGTACGATTGGAGATAAATAGCGTAATAAAGCGCCCGGGGGCACTTCCTGGTTCACTTTCCGTCCTTCATGCACGGGGATGATTGTGTTTGTTGTGTGCCCGAATTGCCCGTGGATCATGTTTTTGACAACTGTGTCGTGAAGGTTTTTTTCACTGTTGACATCAGGAATTTCTGCAGTAATAATATCGTCAATTTGGTTGGGAGGCAATTTATCTTTTAGTCACAGTAAAAGATGTACGTAAAAGCCGTTGAGTCTCGCCAATATTTGACATTTCGTGAGCAGATCTACGAACTTTCGAGCTTTATTTTCAAAAACTCGAGCATGGGATAGCAGGATAAAATGAGTATAAAACTATGATGCAATGACAAAACATTCGTTTTATGTTATTGAACATAAAATGAGTATAGCAGACAAAGGGAAGTGTCTAGCGAGGAGGCAAAGGAGAAACACGTGTCTCTCTTGAGCCCTCTAAAAAATGTCCAGACGACTGACAAAGGTTTCTGTATTTGTTTGTGTATTTGGAAAGGAAAGAGAAAGAGAAAAAACGAGTATTGGTCAGGAAACTCTGCAGCTAAAAGACAAATGGGCATCGGGAACATCTGAACAACGGGAGCTTCGTCTAGAGCAGGAGGGTATAAGAACTTCTACGTCAGGGGCAATGGAAACTTCGAAGGAAAGATGAGATCTAAAGTATCCAGTGATATTTCCCGGTGGTGAAAATGGATATTTTAATCTGAGGCAGGTCAATCCAACAAGAGGATAAGTAAAGTCCCTGGCGACGCCGGTCTTTCAGCTAGTCAGTAGGTAGTAGAAAATAAACTTTAAGTTTGCTTCCGATTTATCTTCTAAATGTATAAACTATAAATCTGTTATCGCATTTCAAAGCATATATCCTACTATACGAGGTGCGTTCAAGTTCTAAGGCCTCCTAATTTATTTTTGAAAAACTATTGACCCTAGAAAGCTGAAACTCCCGTCATTTGTCCAAATCGTCAACCTCTAGCCGTACACATTTTTCATAACGCTGAGGCCACGATTGCATTGCCGCTGCAAACACTTCTTTAGTAGTCTGTTTTGCCTACTGAAAAGCCGCTCGATGAGCAGAAGCTTTGTTCCGTTCTTGCATAAGCGATTTTCCAGTAGACAAAACTGGTTCCTAAAGAAGCATTTGCGGCGGCCTACCAATTATGGCGTCAGAATTATGAAAAATGTCCTCGAGTAAAGGTTGACTATGTGGACAAATTACGGGAGTTTCAGCTTTCTAGGGTCAATAGTTTTTCAAAAATAAATTAGGAGGCCTTAGAACTTGAACGCACCTCGTACTATGCAAAGAACCAGAAACGCTTCTTATTAAGAGTTTTCATCGGACTAATAATATGCGCGGACCATGTGCAACAATGCAAGGCAAAGTTTGTGTAACAATAGGCCAGTCGTGTTTGCGTCAAAAACAATACAATGGAAGATACGATTTTTATTATAAAGCGTGTCCCAAAATGTACTGATGTTTTGATTTTTTGCCGCCATTTTTTTCGTGGTACAATCAGAGTAGAGATTTTTATATGCTGTCATTATTAAACATGCAGGCTACATTATGTAAAACTACACAATTGAATAACGTGTAGAAATTGTAAAAACGCAGTTCAAAAATTTAATGGTCGTGTTATCTTCATGATGTGAATTGGCTGCCAAGATCATGTGACTCAAAATTTTTAGACTTCTTTTTTGGGTTCATTTTAAGGACAAAGTGTACGTAAATAAACGACAAACTATTAAGGACCTCAAAGTTGAAATTCGACACAACATTGCTGGAATTTCCCAGCAATTATGCCAACACTTTATTGAAAATTTCCTCAAAAGAGTGAATTTGTGATACCAAGGCCGAGCGGTCATTTGTCAGATGATCAGATATTTTATATCACGCATAATCTCCATGTTTTTATATAAAGCAAAAATAATATAAATTTTCCAATGAAAAATGTGTTTTATTAAAAAATTAAAATGTTAGCTCATTTTGGGACATCCTTTAAATGCCCGTCTTCGCCGACCCTAAACATATACTTGACGAATTTGAAGTTGGTGAGCATAAAACTGGCGTATCGTAACAAGTTTGGTATAAGCATTGTTCCTCAACTGCACAGAAATATGTCACCCTTGCGTTCCGTACGGAAATGTTGTTTATCTTCAGCTTTTCCCATTTCCACAAGGGGTCGCTTTGTTAATTTTTTTGATTTGGCAATGATTTTTACGGCCGGATGCCCTTCCTGACGTCAACCTCACGAAAGGAAATGTTAGAGAAAGGACAAACACAAACATCCATGCCCTCGGCAGGATTCGAACCCGTGACTCGCTAGATCCGTACGGAAACATAAGCACATAATGCAGAGGATCAGAACATATGTTATTTTCTAAAATCCGACGAACCCTACCATCTGTCTGCTAGCGCAAAAAATATCATCATGTGCACTGACACCATTGCCAGGTTAAACCAAAGCAACGTCCGACGTTGTCGGTAAATTGTAGGGTCGACGGTCAATAGGTTGAACGTTTGGGGTATTAAGCAATACAACAGACAATTCCGAAAAATCAGGTTCATTAAAAGCTACAATACATAGCGGGGACAACGCAGGACAAATACCAAGAATACTGTTGCAGGCGACTGGAAAGAAAGAAAGCCAAACAACTGAAACGTCATTCATTCTTACATCATCATATTTCGACCATTGTTAATCGTATTTCTGCCAATAATAAGCCCTAAGTTTGGTCGACTTCGATGCCAACGAGAGACAGGCCAGGGCACTCAAAATTCACCTACTCTGTTCAACGAAAGAAAAACTGGGCGTGTTTAATTAAATCTCCGATTTCAATTGTTAGACATTGTTGCTAAGTAAAATTAACAATCGCTAACAATAGAAATTGGAAATTTAACTGGATACGCCCAGTTTTTCTTTCGTTGGATAGAGTATAACCATCGAGGTCCTGGCAACAATCTATCCTTCATTGTTTCCATCTTGTATTTTAACAATCAGTGTTTTTTCTGTGTTGGAAGAATGGATTGTTGATCGGACCCTTGATGATCAGTTGACTTTTAAGTGCCCTGGCCTATCTCCCGTTGGCCTCGGGTCAATACCGCCTAGAGAGAAAGCCTGCTCAAGGAAAAATCATAACTTCTTACATCACCTACGGTAGGGACAATCTCGGGCTTATTATTGGTAGAAATATGATTAACAATACCCTACCCACAGATGAAGAGAAACAGATGTGAAACTCTACCACGTGACTGGAAATCACTACGTAATTTTTCAATACTATTTTCGTGGCGGTAATGAGGACAAAATTTTGTAAATAAAAAATAAAATAATAAAGCAGTTTACGTATTGATATACTTTTTGTATTTATATTAATAATATATTAGACTAATATTATAATAAATAGTTTTGTATTCAAAAATAAAAATGTTTTATACAAACGAAAAATTGTCTTCTTGAGTTGTGTCACGTAATCACTCATGTGAAGCACTCATGTTTATATTAGCTCGCCATTGCACGTAGTAATCAGAGGCCATCAACCATGAAAAGAACTTTAAGCAACGTATCTATCTGACATCATATATGACTTGCCTCTCCCATAATCCACTTACGGGATAATGACGTAATTATGACGAAACCGACAGTAGCGCCCCAAAGCCAAACGTGTTTTTAAGGAATATTTCATTGGTTGACTTTCGTCATGTGATTTCAGAAAATTTCCTTTATGGCTATAGGGAGTTTCCCCTCTGTTTCTTATTTCTCTGTGATCCTACCATAGGAGATGTAACAATGTATGACGTTTTCGCGCTCAGGCTTTGAGTAGAGGTGGTGTTGCTCGGGTCAACACAACACCTACTAAAGATACGCCCTGGGCGCTGAAACGTCGTTATATTGTTACATCATCTCAGTAGGGAAAATTCAGAGCTTATTATTGGTGGAAATACGAATAACAATTCCTTACTGAGGTGATGCGACAATGTAATGACGTTTCAGCACCCAGTCCTTGTCTTTACGTGGTGTTGGTCAACACCACCTAGACAGAAGCGCTGATAACGGAATCGTCATGCATTGTTACATCATCATTAATCGACCAAATTTAAGGCTTATTACTAGTAGAAATAAGATTAACAATGGTCGACTAATGGTGATGTAATAATGTATGACGTTTCAGTTATCAGGCCTTCTGTCTACGAGGTATTGCTCCGGCAACACCACCTAAAGAGAAAGCCTGAGCGCGGAAACGTCCTACTTTGTTAAAATGTCATAAGTAGTCATCTTTAATTGCATTTATACCAATAATAATCCCTAAATTATGACTAGGTATGATGATGTAACAATGTATGAAATTTTCGCGCTCAGGCTTTGAGTAGAGGTGGTGTTGGCTCCGGTCGACTTAAGATGATGTAACAATGTATGACGTTTCAATTGTTTGGCTTTCTTTCTATAGTCCATCCAGCCTTAGTTTGCGCGAAATGTGATGGCCGTTTCAATTATTGGACATTGTTACAATAAAAATTAAACAGTTCATAACAATTAACATGTTCATCACATTTCGCGCAAACTAAGGCTGAATGGACTATAGGTGTTGCTATTACAGAAGTTAGTTCAAAGCGAGGCCAACGAGATAACAAGGCCTGGAAGCGGAAAAGTCACCTGACCATCGGAGTGCTAGCAACAATCCAACCATCATTGTTTCCAACAAACGAAAAAACTCTGATTGTTAACATTCGAGATGGAGCGTGACCACCGAAAGATAAGGCCTGTGCATTGAAACTTCATTATTACATCATCATTAGAAGGGCTAATTTAAGACTCATTATTGGTAGAAGTACGAATAACATTACCCTTCTGATGATGATGTAATAGTGCGAGGCCAATGAGAGACAGGTCAGGGCATTCAAAACTCACCTGACCATCGGAGTCCGAGCAATAATCCATCCTTCATTGTTTCCAACAAACGTAAAAACTCTAATTGTTGAAATCCAAGATGGAAGTTTCAATGCACAGGCCTTATCCAACACCACCTCTCTTTAGGGGTTGTAAATCTAATTAGTGTGGGTATAATTAGATGTAATTAGCACTGGTGTAATTAGTTTATGTCTAACTTAAATTATTTCTTCCTTTGAATAAAATAACCATCTAAAGGCTAGACTGTATGCTTATAAGAGAGAATGAACACCCGTAGTGTCTTACTCCAAGCAGACCTCCCCCTCTAATTGTAACACCTTCAAAAGAAAGTTATCATAATCCTTGATTCACAAATTAATTCCTAAAATTCTCACTAACACCATATTTAATTCTCACTTTACCATATCTTCATAATTTTCCTTTTTACACATCAATGACCCATGAAACCAAATGACACGTATCCTCATTATCTCTATAATACCCATTAAAATCTCGATAATACCCATTAAAGTACTCACGAAATTTCTCCACTGTTTCTTCAGCATCCTTTACCTTATCACCAAATGTAACATGTTTGCCTATTTCGGGCCTATCCTTATTGCTCCTCAAAATTGACTTGATCCTCCCATGATATATTTTACCTCACTATCTCTCTTTATCACGATTATTATTCACATTATCTTTAAAATTCTCTTCATTAATTGCTCCTAATATCCACAATATTCTCCTCATTATTCTCAATAGTATCCTTACTATCTATTTTCTTATTCCTAATATTAACAATATCTTCCTTATTATTATTACCTCTATTATCAACAATATTCTCCTTATTATTCCTATTGCAACATACTTTGCATCGCTTAACCCATTTCTCAATATCATTGTACATCGATGGCCAATAAATCCATCTTCTTAATTTTCTTACAACTTTATTCACCTTATCATGCATTACTGACTTGCCCAAATGTGCCTTCTCCACTATGGCATCTCTAATGTCTTCTCCCACATAAAATTTCCATATATTCTCTTCCTTTGGGTTCCCCGAGTGAAATCTCCACAGTTATGACACCTGTATTTCCCTAATTTCATTTTTTAATTCCTTAATTCTATCATCTCATGTTATTTCCTACTGGTTCATTATTCCCATCTATAATGGCCGCTCCTTCCATTTTTATCTTTATTTAAAATACCGTTTTATTGTCAGGTGGTAAAAAAAATTGAAAGAACCAGAGAGATTGAAAAAAATTATTTCACTGTTTTCTCCTTCACCTTTTACACAAAACACTGCTCCACGTTGGGCGCCAAATAACCTTTGTCCCTGATTGTCTCATCACATTGCACCACAGTTGGGCGCCAATGTGACCTTAGTCTCACTATGATTGAAGCTCTCCTCAATTACATTCTCGACTTCACTTCAGTCAAGAAAATCAATGACAATAAGATTGATTAATTACTAGCTCAGTATCTTCTTACTTAAAATATCAATCAGTGACAAAGTTCGGGTTCTTTAAAAGGTGGCAGGTTGTCTTATCTATTTCAATAAGTTAGGTAAATTCCAGAATTAAATAAATAAAGATTTATTCAAAGTCAAATAAATACCAATGAGATACAAAAAAAATCTTAATTCAAAATCTATGAAAGAAAGGACAGATCTTAATGCAAAAGAAGAAAATTAATTCTAAAATTCCCCAGTTACTTAAATCTACGATAAAATGCAAAAATTCAATAAACGGAAAATGTATATATATCAATAATAATTCTAGTTCCTTCAACCACCCTGAGAATGACTAAATCTTTAAAGGCTCAATTTTAAGATACCTCACTTAAATTACTTATTAATCACCATAAGAGTCATTACCATTTGTGAATCTTAATAATCAAATGTTTCACTTTATTCACATTTGCGTAGTATCAGATTAATCATAGACTCGCTATCAATTGTATTCCACTTTGAGCATTTAACACATTTAATAAACAGGCCATTAGATTTCACTAATCACATATCATTATTTATCACTTTGAAGCACAAAAAACATACGTTAGAAGGATCCGGATCAATTATTGAGTGAGTCCACTGATTGGCTCAGACTGTGCTCACCAAGTTCGACGGAAATTTCCAAGTATGAAGTTGTCTTCTTATCTCGACGTTATGCATCAGCTACACTGAATGCCCACAACAGGTATCTCCTTAGATTCTCCACAAATTGATGAATATTGATATCTCACATCCAATTATGATTCCACTATATGCAGATGGTGTTTCTCTTTCATTCATAAATATACTCAGAAAACAAACTCCACTATTCATAGCTCCTTATGTAGTGGGTTGAGTGGGATGTACAGACGTGCCCTCCTAGGTTGGCCAGGTCAACAGCGACACCTGACACCCCTCCTCAATGATCCATCCACTCTAAATGGACTACATAATTGTCTTTCTATTTACATCCATGTGATGGGCCTGCATGATCTACTTCGGAAGGAGAAGCCACCTGATTGATCAACATGCTGCGGGAGTTTCGCAGCAGCCTTTCACATCTTGACTAACCCCCCTCCAAAGAGTCAAGAGCGGAGAGCGCTCAGCCTCGCTCCGACTATCACCTCGGCAAAACTCATGTGATTCATCTTTTGGCTTTCGTTTAAATAGAAAAGCCGTTTCCGGTCATCTCTCCCTTTCACATTTTACAATAATCCCACAAGAATAATTGAAAATTACAAACAACCCTCCAATTAATTCAATGCTTCTATATATCAATAAATTCAAAGATCAACTTTAAGCATATTCTAATGCAACTCAAAAGACAGCATCATCCTGTCACCTCCTGTTGATTCACAAGTGTATACCCGTGACTTTTATCCTTTTTTAGAATTCCTAATTCTATCAATACTGTTAATTCGTATCACAAAAATTCTTACAAATTTGCATTCCCACTGCTAAATTGAATAGTGTACATTATTATTTCAATGACCAAGTCTATCCCAAAGTGATTTTACAATTCAACACGTGAAAACGTCACAAAATAATCAGTCATGTTGACCGGAAGTTTAATTGGAGCAAAACGAACCAATCAGCGTCCACGTTACTCAAATTACATCCAGTCAGCTAACTGAGACTTAACTAGGGTTGGTGCAACGTTTCCCGGTTAAATGTCTTAACCAATCGTTAACTAACTGAAGGTTAGACCCGTTTTAGCTGACATTGTTGCAACTGGCCGTTAGTCTATGTTATCATTAAATCATTTATTATGGACAAGAGGTATTTTGTCCTTTTGTATTACTCATTCAACCAAAATTGTGCCATGGAATAAGGTTGTTGTGAGGAGCCTTATGAATTCGTAAGCGTATTGGCTTAGTAGTAGCTGGCTTGTCAAACGGTCACCAGTATCTTACTTGCTTCAGACTCGTAACGCCTAACAATTTTATCCTATATGCACCAAAAGGTCAAATTACACTGAGATGTTATTCTATTGGGTACATCTGTCTAGTAGTGTGTTGAACTTCCATTGGCCTTCTCTTGGGCATGGATTCAAAGAGATGCTGAAAACGCAATTCCCGGTAGAGGTGTAGACAAGGAGCGAATGGTCCTTTCCAGCTCATCCAAAAGATGTTCAAAGATGTTGTTAAATCCTCTGATTATGATAATTTAAAAGGCTCTCTTTGAGATCCGATCGATATAATATTTTTGGATTTTCTGATTCTAATATTTCCGTGAATCTTGCTAGGAATAGCAAGTTAAGCACGAGTTTTTTGAAGCGATATTTATCTTTGCCAGCTGTGTGCTGCAGGGATAGGTCACCTCCGTTTGCTCTAGATGAGATCACTGCGGCACTTTATGAGCTCCAATATTTGGACGAATGTAATAACAGATGCCCGCAGCATCTGGGTTTTCGAAAGGCCTTAGCAGGAACAGAACGGATCACAGAGCGAGCGGACGGTACAGCCGAAGCGAATAGGTTTTCATCTGTGCCTGGCATCTTCCCGCAAAGCCACCTTGGTATCAGCGTAAGCGCGCACCTCACTGGCGAGTTAAGCGTAGCGCGCTACAAGGCTGTAAAAATCATAAAGAACGGTAAGACGGTTCATCGGGATTAAATGTCTATTTCTTAATTAGGTTTAGCAGCACCATTTTGAAGTATGGATTAACTCTGTTTAATGCTAGTTCGTTTTTTTATTCTAATATTAGGAGAGCC
>JAHWFO010062608.1:604788-647014 GCA_023313115.1 Rhysida immarginata | reverse complement strand
AAAAAAAAAACTGTACGGAGCGGGGTTTTATCCGAAAGTTCGTGCAATTTCTGCAAGTACTGAAGTTCGTGATAATGAAATTTGGGACTGTTCGGGCAAAAATTTTGTTCGCACTTCGTTTTATCCTAAATTCGTTATATCCGAATTTAATAGCATAGATTTCAATTGACCTTTGCAGGGACCAAAAAAATAATTCATAATAACGAGGTGTTCGCCTTAACCGAATTCGTTATAACGAGATTTTACTGTAAATATTTCCACCCATAGGTATAAAAGAACTAGACGAAGCGTTGTATATTTATGCAGTAAAAGCGGTCGCCTTAACATCTATCCACACAATTTGTGATCAGTCCAAAACCGATAATCGGCCTCGGTGGCTCAGCGGTTGCGTGATCGCCTCTGGTGCCCGAGTACGGGGGTTCGATTCCGGCCGAGGACGACGAGGATTTTTCAGGGGTAAATCCTGAGATCACGCACTTCGGAAGGGAAGTAAAGCCGTTGGTCCAGTGTAGTCGTTTGCCGGCTGCACGTTAAAGAACCCTTGCGAGGCAAAATCTGCGGTCCCTATAACGCCGTCCTGAAATGACCATAGCAGTTGAAAAGGACGTTAATACAAAACAAACCAAACCAACCAACCAAAACCGATTCATGGAAACCATGAATCAGTCGAAGAAACCATGACCGATTGCTCATAGAATCAGCCTAATTCGATTCGATTTTCATCGTCGCCTATGTGTGTCATTTGTTGAATACATTGTGCTTAAAAATTTTTGGTATGGATGGAAAGTGGGGCGTGCGGGGTTTTTTTTAGAGAAAAAAAAAAAATTTAAAAACTGCAAAATTTCGGGCGGGCGGGGACGATAAACGTAGAATTTATTTTGCGTGGCCTAAAGTGCATATTATGTATTCATGTATTAAGTACTGTAATAAATATTCATTTGGACTTTATAAAACTTCTTTGACAATTTCAGGAGATAGAACTTGTCAAATATTACTGGTCGAAACTTTATTTCACTTTTCACCTTTATTGTTACAAATTTATTTAATGCCATGCCTATATTGTTCAATTATTATCAATAAAAGGAGCAAGAGAAATTATAATAAATAAAACGTGATCACAGTGATTTTTTTTCGCCAATGGCGTCGCCATCTTGTTTTTGAGAATTCACTTTTGGATTAGCTTTTGGAGACGAAAAATTGAGGAAAAAACGGGAATTGATGTACTACATATTGCATATACTAAATAATATACTATAATATGCCAGTATATTAAATATTATATGCTAGTTTCGTTTGAAATTTATCAGAACGAAGTTAGTATTTTACCCCCCCGCCCCCCTTTAGCTTTTGGCGACGTAAAAGTGGACGGGAAATTGAGATAAAAAGCGAATTAATGTACTGTGTATACTGTATAATGCGCTCTAATATACCAATATATTCAATGTTATACACTATTTTCGTTTGAAGTTCGTCAGACCCCCCTCTCACCTGTTGTAGCGCTAATTTTTCCTTCTTGTATAATGCGATCCCACGAATTTAGGTGGTTTTTCAGGTCAAAATTTTTCGCGTTATAGTAGAATACTTACGGTAGCTCACAGTGCAAACACAGTATAAGACATACACTATATGATCAAAAATATCCGGACGCCCCTCACAGATCATCGATTGGCCCAATGTCACATGATAATGACTTGCACATCATTTAAATAGCTTCCCACACCTTCAGACACAACTCTGCTTGGACATTGGCAAAAATGGGTCGTTCGGCAGAGCTCAGTGATTTCCAACGTGGAACCATCGTTGGATGTCACCTATGTGGCAAGTCCGTGCGTGACATTTCCAGCCTTCTTCAGATACCCAAGTCAACAGTAGGCGATGTCATTATGAAATGGAAGACCCGGGGATCAACAACAGTTCAACAACGAACCGGTAGACCCAAGAAACTAACGGACAGAGACCGTCGAGTGCTTCGTCGTGTCACCCGCAGCAACCGGAAGCCCTCGGCGGAAAAAATTGCCACAGAGTTTCGAAACGCCTCTGCAAATGATGCCAGTACCATGACAATTCGTCGGGAACTGCACACGATGGGATTCCATGGCCGTGCTGCTGCCCACAAGCCCCACATCAGCAGGGTCAACGCCAAGCGACGTCTGGAGTGGTGCAAAGCCCACAGAAACTGGACAATGGACCAATGGAAACGTGTAATGTGGACAGACGAATCTCGCTACACACTCTGGCAATCCGATGGACGAGTTTGGGTTTGGCGCATACCTGGAGAACGCTTCTTACCTGAGTGCACAGAGCCCACAGTCAAGTTCGGAGGAGGAGTCATGGTGTGGGGCTCATTTTCATGGTACGGACTGGGCCAGCTCGTTCCTGTGCAAGGAATCATGAACTCCGACCGTTATCTGAATGTTTTGGACAACTGTGCACTTCCAACGTTGTGGCAATTTTTCGGAAACGGGCCATTTCTCTACCAACACGACAATGCTCCGTGCCACAAAGCGAGGCGTGTACAGCAGTGGTTTGCGGACTCAGGGGTCGAAGAAATGGGTTGGCCGGCACAAAGTCCCGACCTCAATCCTATAGAGAGTCTGTGGGATGAATTGGAAAGACGCTTGCGGGCCAGATCACATCGGCCAACTTCTTTCTGAACTGATTCTCGCTCTTCGGGAGGAATGGAGGAACATTCCGGAAAGTACCTACCAACATTTGGTGGAAAGTTTTCCCCGAAGGGTGGAAGCTGTGATTCGGGCAAAGGGATGTGCAACGCCCTATTAATTTCCATGAAATCGTGGCTAGAGCGCAAACGTGCATGTGTCCGGATATTTGTGATCATATAGTGTATCTCTAAAGAGAGTACCTAATATTTATATTGACCTATTAAGATTAGCTAGCTATCCAGGTTTTCCAAGAAACATATACATTATGAATAAGTAATTAATCACAAATCTTTATTTTTCTGTTTCTAAAACAGATCTCAACACCAGTAAATAGTGAATCTCAGACACTTATCTTTTACGAGAGTAATCAGTGATATCATGATTGCCCTGCGACTTTTACATCTTCGTGAAATCCATGCATGGACTCAAAAGAAATTACTTGATTCTCCTATCCACACAGTGATCTCACGATTGTCCTTTCATTCTCCAGAGAAATTAAGTTAAAAACTTACCTCAGGTTTCTGAAAAGCTCTTTATGAAGATCAAGTAACACGTAAGCCAAGAGCCCAATCTGGTGGTCGGCTATCATAACTACAGATCTGTTCATGGCTCTTCTTGGGAACAGTTTCAGAGGACATGGCTGCTGCTTCAGCTATTAAATCATTAACATTTTAACATTAATGATTGTTAATATTATGTTTTCCAAAGCATATACAGGGTGTCCAAAAAGTCTGTTAACAAGGCAGATATCTCAAAGCTGCCAGATAGGTGAGATCTGATGTGCGTGGTTTATAGGTAATAGGGGGGGGGGGGATTAATTGCCGCACTCAAATTTGACTTTGACCCTCAAATTTAACAAAATGAAAAGAAACTTTGCATTACAACATCGTAGTTTAAAACCAACTAGTTTCGGCATTTAATCCCGCCTTCATCAGGGTACAAGAGAAATGGGCTAGCAGCCCTTACATAATGAAACAGTAAATGATTTTTAATGACACCTTTCCCCTTGAAAGAGTTTGAGAAAATGGTCGAGAAAGAGTCACTCAAGGTCAATCACTTAATGAGCCTTCCCAACCATGTGCTTCACTTCAATTCAAATGTGTTATAAACCTCAGCCAACCTGGCCAGCCCAAGCTGACCTTGAGTGGCTTTCTCGCCCATTTTCTCAAAATCTTTCAAGGGGAAGGGTGTGATCAAAAATTGTTTTTAGACTAATGTGCTGTTGCTCTACAGGGTAGCAATTGGAAATTTTTCTCTATCTTTAATAGTTTTCGAGTTAGCAAATGGATGACCTTAAATTTGGGGGTCAAAGTCGAATTTGAGTGCGGCAATGAATTCCCCACCCCCTATTACCTATAAACCACACTCATCAGATCTCGCCTACCTGGCAGCTTTGAGGTATCTGCCATGTTACCAGACTTTTTGGACTTCCTGTATAATAATAATTAATTAAAATATTATTATTCATGTCGAGCACTCCAATATGGAGTAAAAGTGGAAATGATACAATAACAACACTAAAAATACCTTCGGATCCAAAAGGATTCATGTTATCAAAAAAGGACAGGATAAAATAGGCCCGCTTTAGAGCCAGTATATGAAAACACATTCCAAATTTAACAAACAAAAAAAACATTATTGAATACTAATGTAAAATTGATTCAACCGTCTTTTCAACTGAACACAAGCTAACGATTTTTCATTTGAAAAATGGAAGGAAAAATTCTGCGACCCGGATTCGAACCAGGAACCTCGACTATCATGGCCGATGCCTCTACCAATTGGGCTATTGCAGACACCACGGACAGCCAAGCTGTCTCAAGGTGTCTTAAAGACAACCAAGTTGTCACGGTTGAAAGCCCAATGGCAGACGGGAACCTGGCCCGCAGATCGAGAATTTCTCCACCCCAAACCATCAGAAAGTTGATGAACTCACAAGTAAAGTTGATGAACACAAGCTGTCAAGCAATCTGTGAAGACTGTAGATCGTACGTCATAAGGCAGATCATTCCACGTGGAGATGGCACTATATGGAAACCGCCTAGATATAAAGGCTGACGTAATATTCGGGGTCATGAACAAGAATCTCCGAACTTGTCGGATACTATTCTCAGACTTGAACCAATGCCTCACAAACGCTGCGGGATGGTTTTCATTGCGGATCGCTTCCGCTACTTCGGTGGTGAAAGCAATTTTATTAATGGTCATGACAGTAGGAAAGTTGAACTTAGAGCATGCAGACGTCACTGAATCCATACGGTTAAGTTTGAATGCAGTCCTTATTAGTATGGTATACGCAACTGACAGTCTTTTTAAATTAACGGAGGAAGTGGACAACCAAAATATTCCCCCATACAGTCGCGGCACTCTGACTGGCGCATTTGTGGAATTAAGAGGAAAGCTCTTAACCTTTTGACTAAATAATTCTTGCGATGTAACGACATTATTAGTTAGTCAATCAGTTCATTGAATTTCAGGATGGGATCCAATGTGATACCCAAAATCTTGATGGAGGTGAAGTTTGACTCATCTCTGGGTACTATCATGATGTTGGTCTTGTCCTGATTAACACAGAGACCACTGCTTGTATACCATTCTGCCAAGAGCCCCAAGTCTCGTTGAAATAGGAAGCGAATAAAAAGTTATCATCCACATAGCTCACCAACTCCAAATTGAAGGAAGGGCCAAATATCGAGGCAGTAGACACCGCAAATAGAAGCGGGCCCAGACCTGAGTCCTGGACTATCCCTCGTTTGGAAGTATTGCTCACCACCGGGTCGAAATTAATGACATTCGTTCTTTCATGATAGTAATTTCGCAACAGATCTAAATAATCATTGGACACCTCAAGGGAATCGAGAACGTACAATAACTGTTGTCTTGAAATCGTGTCGAACGCCTTAGAAATGTCCGTTTGGGCGACAACGAATTTGCGACAGTGACAGAAAGCTGCAGATGCTTTCATGAAAATCTCAATGGGCGTCCAAATGACCTTGTAACCTGGTCGGCTCCCCCTCTATTTTGTCCATAAATACTCGACTATCTGGTGAAAAACTACTTTTCAACTATTTTTGTGAGGGGAGACAGGACTGAAATCGGGTGGCCATTGGTGATGCTCAGTGGATTGCCCAATATGGCAAGCGTCACTGAAGTGGCTGACACCTAGCGGTCATCTCAGAAACTAATTAATGGCGGCTATGGAGGGTATCATTACATGTATAGCCATAGCCTACAATGAAAAGGGAAAGGAAGCGCATCAATAATAAGTTAAATAAATAAATAAAAAAAAAAAAAAAAAGGCTGATGAAAAAAGCTTGTGCGGTATCTATTTTTAAAGTATTTGTATTGCAAGGCCTATTTTCAAGAATATTTGTATCGTGAAAAATTCAGGCATGGGGTTTTCTGCAGCCGCACTGTTCACGCTGGCCCACTTAAAAGTACTGCTGCATGGTAATTGAAAGGGAAATGTTCAAAGGGAATGGGACATATTTATATTATTTACCGAAAGAAAAAAAGGCTGAAAGAACAATAGGAAGTAAAATTGAATCTAGAGAAGCATGCAAAAATACTATGGTTAGAAGGAGAAGAGTCCTTCTAGTTCTGATCTTGCCATTGTTTAGTGAACGCGTATGATCAACACAATCTTAATTACTTTCCAAACTTTGAGTCCGATTACTTTGTTTGAACCTGACCGTTTCACTTTGCAATTACAATGGCCGACAGTGAAATCGTATGCAACCTTGTCGTTTGTTCTCAATGTGGTTTATTTTTTTTGAAATGAACCTGAAGCCCCTAAACATGTCAAAGTATATGCTATGAAGGAAGGAGGTGAAGATGAAAGTAAAGAGTGTTCTGTATATCTTTTTTTTAAACTTTTCTCTCAGGTTTTTAATTTCTCTCATCTTTCGATTTTCTCGTAGGCGCTATTTATTCGATCTTTGCGATTTCACACTCGTATTTACATTTATTGTTAGCTGTTTATTGTCATGCAAGAATAAATGCAGTGAAATCTATTAAATTCACATAAAAGCTGAAAGCATAACGTGTTTTTCTTTGGCATTTACCTCATGTTCACCACTCGTTGTCAAAATTCTTCACGAGCTATTGAATAAAGCGTTCACCATCGGAGATAAACGATCACGTGCCTGAAAATGAGCTCTTGATAGTTTTTAGAAGCACCCGATGTTTAAAGCTTTCACTCTGATGGAAAGTTGTGAGAGCGAGTCATACAGAGAATGAAAATAACATCTTCAAAGTAGGCTAGATTGAACATGACTGAATCTTGATTTCTTGATATCCTGATTTAATTATCAACACAATTTGCAGATTGTTTATTTATATAGTCCAATATTAGCTGATATCAAATTTTAACAAAATCTGTACAACTGTTGCCATTTATTGCTGAATAAAATAACTGCCTCATAGTAGTTCTTTATTTCAGTATTCTGCTATAGTAATAAAAAAACTTTTATTTATTTTTCTGTTTATGAAAATTCGCGCCACACCTAAAATCTTCTCACAGCACATAGGTTAAAACCGCCAATATATACCCATTATGCCCGCCATTTTGTGACGTCGTAGCATGAGAGGTGCTGCCCCCATCGGCCATGGCGCTTTTCAATAAATAGGGTTAATTTTTGCAGTTTTTAACGCTAATGGGAATTTCTTAGTTTTCACTATCAATTGACAGAGAAAGAATATCATCAAGTAACCCGTCTGATTAAAGTTCTGCAGTATGTTATCAGTAATGGTTAAGGGATAACCCTCTAATCCTAACCGCTTTTAAAGGTCAAGTGACATGGATTTTGACTTACTGATTTTATGGTGTCATATTAAAGAAGACAACGAAAAAAAATATGTGTATAGTAATTAATAACCATTTCTTTAATTTATTATTTTATTTTAGGAGGACTTTTGCAAGGGAGCGCCGTAACATTTTACTTCGGTAATCTCCGTAAATTTTCCGGGACTGACGTCATAAATACTTTGGGGCGAGCGGTATAACGTAAATGTGTGTAAAATTGAAAGTCAGTATCTCGTTTCCCTCATCACTTTCATCCAAACAATCGAAATAATTTAAGTAAACTGTGGCCTCAAATATATTATCCATCAATTTATTCTAAATTTAAAGATATAATCTGAAATTTTAAATACTGAAAAAAAAAATAATCTATCGTATATTTATAATGCAACAGCAGCAAAGGCGCGTTCAGTTTTCAAATGCAACGGAATTTTATTTCAGTTCATTTCTTAAGATTAATTTGTCGGAATTAACGCATTAAAAAAGGCAGAAATACCTCATTTAAATTGAATTTGGGAAAGCGGCAAATTTTTTAAATCGGAATCTTTCTCAATCATCGGCAAAAATGTGCGTTTTTTTTCCCTCACTTAAAATTGCCTAAGATGCAGCAAGCAAGAAGACAAAATACGGTGTTCAAACTATCTACACATTCCACTTAATAATTTAAATGCACAGTTTTAAGTTCATTACGTATGAACAGAATAATAAACCATTTATCGAAAATAATAATAAATCTAGTAGGCCCCACACAGAATAAAAGTTGAAGAAAAATAATTATTGGGGGGGGGGGGGGCACGGGAAATCGTTTGATGTCGAATATCTTTACATAAAATCTCTAAAATTTATCTTGTAAAAAGAGGAAAACCTCTTGCTAAAAAAGTGAAAACCTCTAATCCACAAGGAGGAAAAAGGAGGTATAAAATTGACAAAAATTAATATCAAAACTGTAAATCTTTTATCGGAGTTTCGTCAGATCCCATTTCTGCGATCGGCGGATTTCTTCCTAGCGGCCATCAACTCTTACGCACACATGAAATCCATTATTGTTTACAGTGTATTTTGTTTTATTCACATACATCTGAAACTTCTGTATGATAGGTGATGAGAAGTTTTATACACTTTATTTTTCTTTACTTGAAATTAGTTTGGGTAAGAGTGTACGATCAACCTAAGTGAAGGCCTTTTTAAGCGCGCTTCATTTAATCGACTGAATATCATAATTAAAAATATAGAATTTATTGACTGCAAATTCCATTTTTATGCGAACTTCTGCAAATACTGCGATTAGTATTTTCAAATTTATGAAAAAAAGTTTGGTAAAATTCTATTCCTTTGACTTCGAAGCTGTCCTTAGATATACAGCATTTTCGAATTGAAGCACATAAAAACCGTCTATCCGTTGTCAAATGGCATGGTTCTATCTGTTTGGAATTATTTTTTAAAAGAGACGCTCATTCCCGATATCGTTACAATCAATTCAAATAGACTGAAGAAAAATGATACATAAATTATTCAGCTCCGCTCTTCATAAACCCCTGGCTCAGCTGACTTCTCTATCTAGATTATCCTTCATCTATTTCGCTCTCATTGAGCAGAATTTTGAAAAGAAGACCAAAAAAAAATCTTTTGTATGCCGATTTTGATCAAATAATAAAAATTAATACAAGGTGGCGCAAAATTAATCATCCAATTTTGTTTTTGTATTACTTTTTTACTAAATAAAAAAAATGATTTTGAGTGATGGAAATCTTTATTAGGACCTTTACAACTTTTTCTGTTAAGTGGAAAAGATGACATCCGTCAAGTGGCTGCCGCCAGTGTTGATACACATTTGTACCCGTTTTATTACATTTTCCATGACTTTTCGCAAGATTTCCGGTGATAACTGTTCGCATTCCTGTCGAATATTCTCTTTAAGGGCTGCGATTGTCTGAGGCTTGTTGGCATAAACCCGCGACTTCAAGTAGCCCCAAAGGAAAAAGTCTGGGGCGGTTAAATCGGGCGATCTTGCTGGCCATCCCAAATTGCCAAAACGGGAGATTACGCGACCAGGAAACGCATCTTTCACAATATCCATTGTGGCTCGTGCTGTGTGCGCGGTTGCATCGTCTTGTTGAAACCACATGTTCACCAAGCCCCGCTCCTCCAATTCCGGCAGTAAGAAGTCGTTTATCATGAACCTGTAGCGTTCGCCAGTAACAAAAAAATCGACACAATTATTCCACGCTCTTGCAAAGTATAGTGTTCCATTGCGTGTCTGTTTGTATTCTGCAGCCGTCTAGTTCACAAATGTCAAATATGGTTGACGTACGACGCCATTTGCAATAATTGCGCCATCTTCCCATAGAATGATTAATTTTGCGCCACCCTGTACTCTAAAAGGATTAAAATTGTAATTTTAATTGTTATTTTGATCAGATTACACACTTATACCACAGATTAAGAATACATGTATTCTTAATCTGTGCTTATACCCTCATCCATTTTTGCTTATACTATGCATGGTAGGCATCGTGCTAAGTATTCATGACGTTGAGGCTACATGAAGCGCCAACTATCAGCTGCCATAGCTGATATTCGGCAATCTTCGGAAATTGACATTAAAAATCCAATTTTCACATATTTAACCATTAATTTTAGGGAAACGAATTATTGCATAAAATATATTAAGACAAACTGCATCTAATGACACCATAAAATCAACAAGTGAAAATTCCGTGTCACTTGACCTTTAAAATCTTAAACTTGCTACCTGCCAGTATTTTCGGATCGGGCGATCTGTCACTGAGTCTCTCTGCTGTTTGGACTATTTAAAAGGTCAAGATTCCTGTGAAATTCGTCCCTCCTAAAATTACTATAATTCGGGAAGACCCTGACCAAGGATGTTCCCACACTTGGACTATGTCCGAAAAACGTCAGAGTGGCCTGTATGACTTTGTGGTCGAATTTGGGTAACTTAATATAGCTGTGCTCGCCGTAGAACCACACCTCAGGTATATAAATGTGGTCAATTAATGTCGCTGAGGCATTGTAATTCTAGTAGGTCTATTATTAATTTGTTTCAGTCGGAAAGCTGACGTACTTGCTGTTAAGTGTGCACAGATCATTCAAAGCACAAAAGGCGTTACAGTTGAAATTCCCCAACACAACGTTCATATACCCTTCATCCAGATTGCTAATCACCGCAGTATAGTTTTCCATCGGTATCAGTATACATGTCGGTTGACAGATGAGAGTAAAGACTGTCCATGTAGTTCCTATAAAGCATTTAACAGACATACTCCATACCTTCTACGTTGTCGGTATAAAGAAGGTATGTCTTAATAGTATCAACCACAAAAATCAGCACACCACAGCCTCTGGTTTGCCGATCCGCTCTAAAAATATTATAACCGGATATTGCTATAGATTCACTATCGTACATTGAAGTCAACCACGTTTCAGTAATACAACAAAGATCAATAATAAGACATAATAAGACATCTTAGTCCATAATATGACATGCAAGTCATCGAGTTTAGAAAAGATTGAGCGCGCATTTAGGTATGTAATCTTGATTTTTAACTGCTGTGCTGTGGTGTTCTATTTGGGCTGGGGCGTGCCAGGCCTCTCCCCTGTCGTCTGAGTGCTCCAATAATAAATATTGAATTGGGGGTTTGGGCCATAAAAAGGTCGTATGGATACCCCATTCGGCCACAAGATGTCCTTTATGCTGTCCTCTAACGGTAAGTCCACCAATCTCAGGAATACGTACGAATAGGAGAGACAGAACCAGCTCTGGTGGTCCACCTGCCGCATTCGATAACATTCAGGTTGTGTTCCCTCAGAAGACCAGCCAAAGTAGCACAGTCACAGTCATCATTCACATTTCCTAATCTCAGATGGATGGAACATCGGTTCTTGACTGGGATGGTCCATGCCCCGGATCCCCATCGGTGATCAATCTTATTTTGATTAATAGTTCTCGGAAGATCACTAGAGTTCCGTTTCGGACCTGGCTCATCAGCCCGCCTGAGATATCCCTTGTTCTCGTTCGATGCCTGATCATTCGCAGGAAAGAGTGCTTTATCGGGCAGCGTATGTACGGTGTCCCCTTCAGTTCTTTCTTCCGCAGATTTCTGTTTTTTATTATAATGACGGTTATCTTCAGTTGCTTCATTATCTTGCTGATTATAAAATCTACTCCTTCGTTCCTCTCGTACGTTACTAGTTGTGTTCTCTTCCTGCAAGGCACCTTGGTGAAAGAAGACCTTTGGTTATTCGTGGCCATTAAACCACGTTCATCCTTATGGACAGGAACTAAGAAACAAGAAGGTTGTTCAATGTTTCATTTGTAGTTGATATTAAATTGCTGACTTTTTTCATCATGTTGTCCATCATTTCCTGAAGCACAACCATTGTGTAGTCCATTACACCATCAATGATCGCTGTAATAAAATAAAAATAAAAATGTCCATTAACTGCATAGCTCGTTTGATGTCTTTTACCTAGGCCATTCGTCTTCATATCTATTAATTCAATCACTGACTCATTGAGCACACTTAACTGTTGCAGTAAATCTGACTCACTGCCAGTTATGCTTGCCGGCCAGGTGGCCGAGAAGGCTAGGGTGTAGGCTTTCTAGTCCGCTTGGTCGTGGGTTCGAATCCCGCCGTGGGCATGGATGTTTGTGTTTGTCCCGGACTGCGTACAGATAAAACTTGTGTAAAAGGCGCAAAATGACCTTAGTAGTCGACGCCAAACTTTCTAATAAACCAACCAACCGGTTACGCTCGTCGTGGATCCACCTATTAGAGTTATTTGATCATACGCTTGTCTTACGTCGATTTGATGACCACAGACGGCGCCATGACCTTGAACCGTTCGGGGATTTCTTGAGGATTCCATCGCCATCACCGATTCTTTTAATTCGCTGGCTTTACTTAAAATCGCCTTGTAACTCACGTTTTTCTGTCCTCGTCCATTCCCCATACGTTCACTGATCATAATTTTGAGGTCGTCTATCAATTGAGTCCAGCTTTGATGGTTAACAGCCTCCGCGGCTGCTTGCTATTTCCAGATCCCGATTTTGCTGCAACCATGTTTTTTAATATGATCTTATATTAACTGATATTAAAAATTTTTATATAAAAATGGACAAAGGCAATCACTTAGTTATTACCAAATCTCAAATTTATAAATTAAACATAGTGCTCTTTATAAATGGTAGTGATTGTGAATACTAAATAGAGGGCAAATAAAACTTTCATTAAGTAAAAATTCTTATCAAAAAACAAATCAATGGTATCTCAAAATATGAAAACCGTAATGAATCATAAACCAACATCATAATAAAAAGGTGCATTATTGGTTTGGAAGAATTACTGCAATTCAATTTTAAGTTTAAACGTAAATAACCTGCAAGTAACAGAAACATTGTTAAAAATCTGCTTATAATTTCCGTATGTTACTGTCATACATGGTTGAAATATGTTACCAGCAATGGGTGAAAAAGAGGGAATAAGTAGAATGCCTGACGTTTTTAGGCAAAGTATAAAATATCTGGTTTTTGTGATTAAGTTGCATTCAATACATTACCTAGGTATTATACACTATAGACAAAGTATCAAAATACGCCTTTATTGGCGCTGAACAGGTTTTTGAAAATGAATGAAGAACTGTGACACAAAGGAAAGAACGTTCTTACTATAGTTCATCCAGCCTAAGTTTGAGCAGATGTAAACAAAAGCACGTGGTGAAGTAAGATTCCATTGGCTGATTGAGCCTTGCAACTTCCATGTTCCAGGGCGCACATGAAAATGTAGTTCGCAAAAGAAAACGGGAAAACTGACTTAAAACTATAACAATCAGTTTCGAAAACGACTAAAAACATTTAATGATATTAATCGTGATAAAACAAAATAAGGTACACATAAATTGATAATTTTTTAATAAATTTACTTTTTCTTTTTAATAAGTAGGAAAAAGCCCTAAAGAATTTCAATTTAATTGCTTGAGAACATAAGGGATTAACGGATAGAAAGATAGGGATTCATCTGGCCTTGGCAAGCCAAATGTATCAGGGAGAAGATAAATCGATTCCTCAAATAATAGGAGCCTGCGGAGGGATACGTGGTTATTTTTTGTTTACGTCTCATGCAAACTTAGGCTGGATGAACTACAGTTAAACGTGAAAGCAAAAGTGGCGGTTAGCTACTTGTGGCAACAAGAAAAACTTGAATGGCATTTTGAATTACACTTAATTTTCTTTTTCACACAAAAACACTTCATGTTTTGGCGCTTGGTCTTGCACATGTACCTCACGAATCATTTTTCGTGTTCATTTTAACAGATTTCATGAGACTCTGCAAAGCATGGCATTATTGATGTTAGAAATGGCTGTTGTGACGTTCGCTTTCAGCTCAGCAATAGTGAGTGGACTATTCACATAAACCACATTTTTCAGATAGCCCCATAGATAGAAAGAAATCAGGGAGTGATAAATCTGGCGAGTGAGGAGGCCACAATGATGTGCTGATCGAAAAATTCATTCAAAAGATGTATATTCGCTGGCAAAACAACATGCCGCGGGCTTGAACAACAAACGCTTCACAAATTAAGTCTCTGAGCACGAGATCACTGATACCGATTGAAATACATTTGAAACAATCTGCACTGCCATCTACCGGGAGGAAATCAAAACTCAATGTGTGTTCACTGAATTATGGCCCATTAATCTTTGATGTGCATGACTTTAAACTCACCCTGTAGTTATAAAAATAAACATTAACAATTATTTTCCTCAACATGAAAACTTCAATAACTAAAATTTCTATCTCATATAAAATTGTGTCGTCATAAAATAATAAAACAAAAGTTCATAATTACACTCTAGCCATCACAAGAAGAACATTCAAAGTCAACTGAATTGAATGAAACTGAATGGAACTGAATTGACTTTAAGGGTTCTTATTAGGATGACTGAAATGTACAGTCATAGCCTACAATGATAAAGGATTCCTTATCATTGTAGGCTATGGTACAGTCCAAACGATAGGCCATTCTTCTTATTGGAGGTAAAATTCAGTGATTTCAAAGCAGATGCTTCAAAATTTAGCTGCGCAAACCAATCTTGTTGTTCTTCAAGTGCCAAAAATTATTTTTATATACACACAGTAAATCGGAAAGATGTACGAAAGTGGCAAACCTTAATTGACAAATTTTGTACAGAATTTCATCTCACAGATGGATACTAATATTGGACCCTATCCTCAACTCCAGCAAAAAGAGGACAAAAACTTAATAAGACCCCCAAAAACTATCATCGTTAACATTTTCGGGCACTCAGCACCCATCATCAGACCCGAAGATACAGTACAGATTAAGTTTTCATGTTGACGAAAATTAATGTCTATTGTTATATCTAGTTATTATTTCTATTGGTATAATGGAAATAATTTAAGCAATACAATTTCAATAATTCCAGTAATGAAATTCAATTCTTATTGGCTGTATAATGAAAAATTACAGTGGAGGACCGCAAATCCGGAATGCTTGGGACTAGAAACTTTTGGATTGGTGGTTTTCCAGATATACTTAACGCATGTGTGCATATTTAATTAAATAGATTCTGACGATGGTTATTTTAAATTTCATTTAAAATAAAAGTTTTCACACTAATACAATTAAAGCAATTATTATACTCCAGATTTGTGGTTTCTGGATTTGCAGTCCTCAAGTTGGAATTTGTTAGATATTAAATTGTTTGAGATTTTCTCAATTAACTTTAATTGTGCACCATAGATGTAATTATTTACACATAACAGATGATGTGTAGTTTCATTTGATCCTCTGATATTTAAGTAACTTAATTTTTCTTTTGACTCTTTCGTTTACTATGTCAGTTCGTGAATAAACTTAAGAAACTATTTAATTTAACTTTGTTTGACATCAGACAATATAATTGGAACCTACAAAGAATTTTTATTTTACATAGTTTGAATTTTGATTATAATATACTGGGCCATTTACTTAGTATTTCAATTTATTTTATATGAATTTAAACCTTGTTGTAATCTGATAACTTCAAAAAATATGTGTGTCCCTTAATGTCTATACATTAATATCATAATTAAAATAAAGATTTTGTTTACTTTATTTTTTGTAAATTTCATTGTTGTAAAAATCTAAACTTTCATTGTTGGGATGGCAACTACCGCCTGTCATGCAAATGCAGCACCACTCATCTGGTTGCCATGACAACGGATTGTTTGTTTAAACAAAATGGCGGACAGCAATGTGTCGACCAAAGTGGAACAACAAATAATCATCAACTTTCTGCACAGCGAAGGTGAAAGCATCTGAAATTCATCAAGACTTCAAAGACAGTTCAATGAGTCATGTTTATCTTGATCATCCTTCTTTGCTTGATACCATAAGTTTTAAGGAGGGCGAGAATCCACTGGCAATGAACCTCATAAGGCAAGGCCAGCAACTGCTGTCAATGATGGCATCATCGCATGAACAAATGAGCTGATAATAGACAACAGGTGGATTCATGTCCGAGAATTGGCTTTAATACTGGATATCAGCACTGGCAGTCTGGAGACCATCATCCACGATAAGCTGAAATTCAACAAGATCTGTGCTAGATGGGTCCCTAAGCAAGTCTCCAAGGATCACCAAACCACCCAGGTGGAAATCTGTTCCATGATGCTACAGTGACACGACAGGGAAAGTGATAGCTTCCTAAGCTGTGTTATGACCATTGACGAGACATGGATTCGTCACCATACGCCTGAAAGCAAGCGTGCGAGCATGGAGTGGCAACACACTGACTCACCATGACCCAAGAAATTCAAAATGACACCGTCGGCAATAAAAGTGATGGTGACTGTATTCTAGGACATTAAGGGTATCATTCATGTCGATTTTCTGGAAGAACGTCGAACCATAAATGCATCCTACTACTGTGACATTTTGAGGATGTCCCTGAAGCCGGCACTAAGGAAAATGCGACCAGGGTTCCTTATCAGTGGTGTTTTTTTTTCTACAAGACAATGCCAGACCACACGCAGCCAAACTGACTATGGACACACTGACGGAACTCAAATGGGACATCTTACCACATCCTCCATACAACCCAGAACTCTCCCCTTGCGACTATCACCTTTTTGGACCACTGAAAAAGTTCTTAGTAGGGCAGAGGTTCAGCTCCAATGAGGAAGTGAAAAAGGCTGTCCTGACTTGGTTTCGACATCACCCTAAAGATTTCTACAGAACTGGTATCCAGATGCTTCCAGAACGCTGGAAAAAATGTTTAGAGAAGCAAGGAGTTCTTTGAGCAATAACTGGTGTGCATGTGTATGTGTGTTAGTTTCCTGATTTTATAAAAAATAAAGTCCAGATCAAATTTGGATGCCTTTGTATTATTGGGGTTTTGTATACTCTATCATCATATTAATCATACTTAAAATATAACTTACAAGGGATCCCCACATAGCCTTTTTTTTGCACGCAAGCACACCATGGAAGTGATAGCGTTGCGCGGCAGTGAAGTGATCCGGAAGTGCGCAGAGTTCAACAAACATGGCGGTAAGAAGGAAAAGCAAACTCGTTAGCAGCGGTCGCCAAAGAATTACATTTAGAGCACTGTTATTAACCATAAAACCTTAATTTTGCTGTATAATTATTCATCTGGATATAATTTATAAGATGAGGTAAGCATCCATGTATACTATTTTTATTTAAAATTATAATGCACCGCGATACACATGAAGGAAGCCCCGTGTTTGATTACAGAATTACTTTACTGGAAAGCAATTAGCTAATTGTACTAATCTATTTTTAAAAACTAAGCTTGTTTAGAAACTTGAGAAGCCATTCAATTGCTGTCTGCTGCTGTGTATTCCATCTGAAGTGGATTCGAGCTTATTGCTGTGAGTAGTGGAAGAAAGAAGTTCTGTTAAGCGCATTATTACACATACACCGCTTTAACAATGGAGTCCTTATATGAATATGTGTGCTCAAACTTTTTCGTTTTTGTAGTTTATTTTGAAAGAAACAAAATTTCACACTCTCTTATTTTGCAAACATCTATTGTAGCTTCAATTGAGTAACATATTTCGATTTGGTGAAAATCTGTGACATACATGTTTGAGGGATTCCCTTGTTAGTTATATCTTATTTAGTTATTGCGGACAAATCACAACTATGGATAACTTCAATCATTAGTCTATTTCACTCTACTTAAACTGGTTTAATTATTGTGCACTAATAGTGAACGATCACAGCCAACTTGTGCAAGACACAATCATAATCCTTCTGAATCTCCATCATTTACATATTAAATTGGTGCAAAATTAATGGCCAATGTGTAGTGACTAACTTAAAATGCAATAACTCGTTTCAGACAACACTTTATTAATTGAAGTAACATACAACATTCTGCCAATAAGACACAAGCATATTTATTCCGGTGGCATAAAATTCTGCACTTCTAGAGGAAGTTTTCACATAGTTGTGGTTTTTGAAGCACCTCCCATGCAGAAATTGTGAAGGTGCTTGAAAAAGTGGTAGTCACTTGGCTAAAGATCAAGAGTTTCTTAGCCAAGATCATTTATCTTCTGTTGGGTGACCATTGCGAAGTACAGTCGAGCGTTCTCGTGAAATAAGACGGGATGTTTCCGAATGACTAATGCCGGTTATGGTTGTTGAAGTTTCTGATGCATGTTGTTGATTTGTTGAATGTCTGACCGGGTAGTAATGGTTTCACCCTGATTCAGGAAGCTATGATGAATGACCCTGGTTGCTGATCACCAAACAATCACCATTGCCTTCTTTTGATGCAACTTGGGCACCCACTTATCAAGCTCTTTCATCTTTCCAATTTGCTTCAGGTGGCAAATGACCGTAGAATGGTCTACTTTGAGCTCTTCGGCAACTTCTCATGTGGATTTACGCAAGTCGACTTCGATTAAGGTCTTCAATTGGTTGTCGTCAACTTTCGATGGACGGCCATGAACATCCTCATTTTCAAGGGTGGTATTGCCGCCACAAAATTTTTCAAACTATCTGTGCGTTGTACGTTGAGAAATTATCCCATCACCCAACGCTTTGATCACATCTCAAGCTGCTCAGCAGCATTATGGCAAAGTTTGAACTCATGCAATAAAATGATGCATATCTCTTGTGTAGACAGCATTTGCAAAATTCATCTAATCTTTCACAATGTAAGGCAGTCTTAAACAAGTTTTTAGCATCAGCTTAAAGAGAAGAACTACAGCTTTAACATAATTTGTCATATGGCTGTATTAGTCAAGAAATAATTTGTATACTGACTCATCTACATCTACAAAATGCAATCGGCAGGGATGTGTCCACAAGGGTCGGAACGGGTTATACCAGCCCACAAAAAAAAAAAAAAAAAAAAAAAACCAACCCACACACACAAACAACCCATTTTCTAGCCCACGTGCAAAAAATGAAGTTTTATGGCTGTAACATATTTTTGAATCGCCATCACCTAATTTCCCAGCACTGCTGCTTGGAGCGTTAGTTGCGCATCGATCCATATTGTCATACTCTCGTGTGTTTCTTTCGTCATCAAGATAGATTCCGTCATTTGTGATGTAGATGCGGCAGAAGCAATGTGTGTTAGCGGTATTGTGTTTTAAAATCATGTGTTTTACAATGCCTGGTCAGAAAAGACCTCTGGGTTTCCAAAGAACTTATAAACAGTTTTCTGAAAAGATCAAAGCAGAAGCTTTCAGTGGACAGTTCTAATGAAGGAACCAAACATGAAGACAGTGGGTTTAAACAAAATATTTATGTGGGCCTACTAGTTTCTGACTTTTTTTTATTGTCATGGTTAGACAGTAACCTCATTTCTCAGAGGCCTATTGTACTTGTTTCTCATTTTATTGTCAAGAAATGCGCTAAAGTCCAAGTAGAATTATTTGGGGGGTGGCAGAATAGAGTCAGACAACCCACACTCAGATTTTTCTGGGTACATCCCTGAATTGGCCATTAATTATGCACCAACCAAATACAAAAAGAGGTGCTCCCTTTGTTTTCTATATTTTTTGTATATTTTAAAGTTTTCTATTTTGGTTTTTGGTTTGTTTCTAATTAATCAATCATATTTTAATGCCGCTTGGGGACATTAGGCTTCTTATCTAATTCAGTGTATTTCCTGAGGCAGTTGTTGAGGAAGAGTGAGTTTAATGGAAGTGCTGCTCCAAATAAATGTTCACTGTTCGATTGTTGATTGATTTCTATTAAAGTGACACAAATTTGTCAGGTGCTTATTTCATCTGCTGAATTTGTTGTGTTGGGTTCCCGCTAGTCTTTTGTCTCTTATTCTTCAGTCTATTTTGTCTCATTTTCTTTTCACATATAGAAAAGAAGTCATTTATGGGATCTTTCAAGATTATTAACAATAAATCCAAATTGCCACAAATTTGTATTTATTTGCAATTTGAATTTATTGTTAATTGGAATTATCCACTTTTAGTAATCTTAGTTCTGCTTTTTGCTTTTTCTGTGTCATTGACAGTTATAGATGAGCTTAATCAGTTCCTCTTTTACTTTATTGTTGTTTTTCAAGATAATTAATACAGCACATGCAGTCATTTCACCTAATAATGATTGAAATTTATACCATACCAGAATCATCTTTTTCCTGGCTGGATGTTGTAGGTTTTTCCAGATCAAGAATTTCATCTGAGGCAGGATCATCATAGGGATGCACTAGAATGCTCAGAAGTTTTTGAACTTCAGTAAAGTCACCGGATTCTGCTTTGCTGATGGCATTTTGAGCAATATAATTCCTTAATACAACTCTTTTACAAAAAAAAGACAACCCAATTACTGTAAGATAATTTCCTCAATGTTAACAAATCACCTAAACACAATTTCTTACCTTGGATTATTTGCATTCATAACCAATTTTCTTTCAACATTGAAGGGTTCAATGTTGGAGGTATTCTTAATTTCTATCCGAAGTCGCTGTATATAGCGCTCTACCCATTCCTCCCATTTTTTCCTATCAGATCGTTCTTTCTCTCCTGGTAACATTTCCTGGAATAGTTTGTAAAGCAACAATTGTTTCTATATCAACATGGATGAATTAAATTCAGAATAATATCTTTAAAATTTTATTATAAAGTAGGAAATACTTGAAGCTTTTGCAATTTCTTTCTACGTTCCAGTTCTCGTTCTATAGCAACCACACCTTTGCCAAGGAGTTGAAGGATCTCAGGCTGAGTATTCAGCAACATGACATACATCTGAAACTGTCTTTACATATATTCAAAAAATTCTCCATTAGAAATTGTATTTCTACTACAATATTAAGTATAATATTATTATTATTAATGTTTGAATAATTATTAAAAAAAAAAAAAAATTGATTTAAAATTCTTTATTTTCCAGTTGTGTGCTGGAGTTGGATCAAAATGGTTTGTGCAAACTGCTTGTTAATTGTTTTTAGAATTTTGCAAGTTCATTGCTAAACACGAAAATAGGGGGGGGGAGATTACTTCAAGTAGAATTTAATTCTAGGGGGAAAAAATCCCTTAATTGGAATATTCTTTTAAAATAATTCTTGATAATTTTGTAATGGTTTTAGAACTTGCTGTTATTATAATTTTACGATATAAGAACATAGCAAAAATCACTGAAAACATTCTGTGAACATCAATTGAGTCTATGGAGTTTACAATAATACATTTTGTTATTGTTTTAACTTCCTGGATTCCAAAATCACAAAGTTTATATAAAAATATACAGGGTGTTTCTAAATGGAAGGACAATAGGTACATAGAGTGATTCGATGCATCAATTGAAACAAAAATTCCATATCGAAAATGTCGAAAACTCAAAATTGGGGGTATAAAAAATTGCATCATTACGTCATTTATGAACTTTCTGCACCAGCAGTTCATTAAATTCAAAGGGGCGAGGAAGTTTTAAAAAACAATGTAGTGCTTTGTTAATAAGTAGTACTACGACGTCACAATGATGCAGCGCGTTTAATCAAAGCAAAAGCACATATTATTGCTGTAGAGCTGCGTGTTTTCAGTTGTTGAAACTTTTCTGTAAAATAATGTCCTAATCAAAGAGCATTTCAGTCTATTCCACTTATCAAACTGTGCCACTTTTCAAGTTTTCGCCAGGTTTTTCAGCAAACTTCGCGTGTGTTTAGACCCTTAACATTTGATTTTTGAACATTTTGCATAAGGAACTTTAAGTTTGTCATTTTGCAAAAGATCATGCTAAGTACTTATTGTCCTTCCATTTAGAAACACCCTATCTATACAGTGAAACTATTAAGTGGGATCCCTAATGGTTGAAAGAGCCAGTTGTTAAGCATTTACCAGCACACAACTGTCTTGAGCAAATGTGTTGTAATCTATTCCACCAATAAAAAAAAAAAAAATAAATAAATAAAATAAATAAATAAATAAATAAATAAATAAATAAATAAATAAATAAATAAAATTGAAAATAAAAAAAAATAAAAAAAAATCCACACAAAATTAAGATTAAAATGAAACCCAGCAGTATTAAAGTTTCCATAATGCCAATTTAAATTTATAAATATTCGGGATGGATTTATGCTGCTCCACATGGTTCTTCTAAGCACTAAGAGCAAATAACAAATGCACGAGACTGATAGGATTTAAAATTAATTATAAAAAGAAAGGCAAGCCTAACAATTAAGCTCGTATAATACAGAGTAGCTCCAAGATTTGTCAAGAATTAATATATTGTTACTTTCTGTTCATCTTTTAGGCGTTGTTATTGACATTGGTATGCGCATGTGAAATCACTTTGTTGACGCACGATTGCTGAAGTGCTCATAAATTATATCATTAAGTACCGGAAGAATGGAGCTAGTTATTGGTTTTATTTTGTCTGTCCATCCCCTTCATAATTTCTACATGTTTTGAGGTAGAAGGTTGAAATTCGGAATGTAGTTTACTACGGGCATGTCCACCTTCACTATCTAGTTTGGTTTTGATTGATGCACTGGGCTCAGAATTACGGGGGTGGGATTCAGAGAGGACAAAAGATCTATGTGCTATTTAGGTAAGTAAAGGAGTGAAATTCAGTACACAGATTCCTCTAGGCAAGATCTACATTACTATGAAGTTTAGGCCCAATTGTTCTGGTGGGGTCATAATCGCAGGGGTGGCAATCACTTGATCGTTAGAACTATGGCAACATATGGCATGTGATGTCATTCCATCGGAAATGATGAGAAAGGAAAGATACGAGCTTTTATACATTTTCTACACACTATGTTCGCTGCATGCACAGTCCTGGAATTTAATACGAGGGGCGATTGATAAATAAGGTCTCCATGGCTGTAACTTTTTTATTTGTTAACCGATTTTCAAAATTCTTTTTGTATCTTACGCTCACATTTGTCCTCTATATAATGCACTATTCACTTTTCGACATAGTCCCCATTCCTTTCCAAGCATTGCGCCAACGTGTGACTAGTTGGGTGAACCCGTCGGAGAGGAGTTCCGGAGTTGTTGTCGACACCAGGATTGAATGGCAACTTTGGACCCTCTTCTGGAGTACGATAACATCCGACCGCACACGAGTCACCTCACACCAGAGGCGTTGCAGCACCTACAATTCAAAGATAAAAAATTGCAGTTCAAAAATGAAAGACTTTCACCACTTCCCAAAGAAGAAAGAGCCCCTTAAGGGACATGAGTTGGTTCTGACGGTGAGGTAAACGCTGCCATTCAATCCTGGTGTCGACAACAACTCCGGAATTCCTCTCAGACGGGTTCACCCAACTAGTCATGCGTTGGCGCAATGCGTGGAAAGGGATGGGGACTATGTCGAAAAGTGAATAGCGCATTACAAAGAGGACAAATGTGAGTATAAGATACAAAAAGAATTTTGAAAATCGGTTACAAATAAAAAAGTTACAGCCATGGAGACCTTATTTATCAATCGCCCCTCGTAGATACGTCTTGTAAATTTATAGGAGAAATATAAAACACAACCATCTATATATGTTCTGCTTAAAAATGTCCATATACTGGTATCTATGTGCTTCCACTTTGAAATAAATTTCTTTAGTCTGCCTGAGTCTTTTCATGCAAATTTATTCCTTCTACAATGTTAATTACAATACAGGATGTTTCTAAATTATCTCTCATATTATACATGTTTATTACTCAAAACCTATTACAGATTTTAACGTGATTTTTTTTATTCACAAAGAAAAACTCAAAAAGTTTCTTAGAATGCCTTAATTATTTCAATGTGTCCCCCCATTTATGGCGAAACTCCATTTCCTCCCATGTTCGGGCTAACATTTCGGGGATGATTTTAGCGATTGTTTCAATGATTCTGTTCTTGGGAGTTTCCATGTATCAACGTGATCTTATACACTGTCTTTCACATATCCCAAGAAGAAAAAATCCAGAGGGTTCACATCGGGTGATCGAGGGGGCCTAGGTATTGGCCCATCCCTTCCAATCCATTGTCCTGGAAAGTTCGTATCAAGGCACTGCCTAACTTGTAGGCCCCAGTGAGGTGCTGCTCCATCTTGTTGGAAGACTAAGTTAGGCTGCAGTTCTCCTACCTGTGGAATCGGGTAGTTCTCCAGCATATCTAGGTAGGCTGCAGTGGTAATGGTGTCTTCAGCGAGGCTAATTTGAGTTTTTCTTTGTGAATAAGAAAAATTATGTTAAATCTGTAATAGTTTTTGAGTAATAAACATGTATAATACGGGAGATAATTAAACACCCTGTATAATTATTTTTTTATCCAAAGAGATTTTTTTTTTTCTGGGAGAAATTTTTCAAAAACACATTTTTTAATTAAATATGGAAGGTGAATAAATATACAAAGAGAATGTGAGGATTAGAGGCGGGAATGGTGGGGCATTCCATTCTCAGATGAATCCAGGTTCACTCTAGCTTGCAACGATGGACAAATTAGGACATGGTGTTGCACAAGTGTGCGCATAGCCATTCAGCACATCTTGTGCAATGCCACAGTGTTCCAACATCCGGAGCTATGGTGTGGGCAGCCATTGGTAACGATTACAGAACCTGTTTGATATTTGTACAGGGTACAATGATAGTCCACCTATATGTTCACGAGATCCTGCAGCCTCATTTTCTGCCATTTCTCCAACGCATACCAAGTGGCATACTGTACTGAGACAGTGCTTGCCCACATACCGCAGCATTGTTCAACAGGCCCTATCTTGGTCTGCAAGGTCACTAGATTTTTCGCCAATAGAGCACATGGGACCATCTGAGCAGGTATATTCGCCGACGTCCATAACCTGCAACGACCTTTGCTGAACTATGGATGCATTTGGAAGAAGCAAGGAGGAATGTATCTCAGGATACCATACGGCACCTGTACGACACAATGCACCATCAAATTGCTGCCTGCCTGAAAGTCAGAAGGGGCCAACACCATTGACTGAACTCTGCCATGTTCAATAAGGGCATCTACACATGCTCCACAAGTGTAGATCCCCATTTTGTCAAGTGTGGTGCCTGATTTGTAGATCATAACTTACTTACAATGTATTTTTCATGCAAAAATAGTTTTCCTAAAGTTTCCATGTCTCATATAGATGTTTCACATTCTTTGTCCAGTAGTGTACATTGAACTCTTTCATTTCAATATTTTATTATTGAACAATACATCCTATAATGAAAGCCACTCAAATATTTATTTCTCGAACTTTCTATTGTTCATTTAATAACTTGTAATAGAAAACACCAACAAAAAACCATTTTTATTAAGTAGCAGAAGAATGGAGCTACTTATTGGTTTTACTATGATCATCTGCCTCCCTTCATATTTTCTACATTTTTTAACATAGAAGATCAAAATTCAGAATGTAGCTTACTATTAGCATGTCCTACGTCAGTATTTAATTTGGTCTGGATTGGTCTACTGGGATCAGAGTTACGGGGGGGGGGGGGGAGTTAGAGGTCTATCTAACTATATGGTATTTGAATTGGTACAGGTAAGTAAAGGATTGAAATTTGATATGCAGATTCCTCTAGGCAAGATATAGTTATTATGAAGTTGGGCCAAATTTGTTCCAGTGAAGTTGAAGTTGTGCTGGTAGTAGCCATGTGGTCTTTAGAACCATTAACATTTTTTCAAAAGGCAACTTATGATATGTGACATGTCATTGATAGGAAATGTTAAGAAACGAAAGAAAACAAAGTTCTTTTCTATTTTCTAAATACAGGAAAACAATTTTTAAAAAAATGGAGTTAAAAAAGTTTGGATAAAAGGGGTAAAAAAAAAAAAATAAAAAAAATAGATGACTTCTACTTTCTTATACCTTCCTTGGGGGGATTAATTTCTTGTTTTATTCTCAGTTCAATATTAGCAAAGTATGAACAAACCTTTCATCCATTCCTTGACTATAAGCTTTCTTCATTTCGTCTTGAGAGGATGATTGTTTAAGCAAATACTCAATAAGCAATTCCTTTGTTTCTTCATGATTACTACATTTAGGAAGTGACATAAGGCTGAGACCACGAAAAGAATTTGTAAAATCAGCTCCAGTGTCTTCCATTACATCAAAAAAACTTTGGATTAATTTCCTACAATTAAAAAAAAAAAATCAATAAATTTAAAACCATACAAAACCCTAAAGAAAAAATAAGCCATGAATGACAAGAAAAAAAAAATTAAGGAGAACTGGAGGCACAGACAAGCATTTTTTTTATAAATTAAAGGACTGTTTCATATAGATTCCAAAATTTTTCGCTATTTTTTAAAGTAAATAAAGCTGGAAATCAATAACCCACAAATAAAATACAGTGAAGCTTGTCTGTAACAGAACCTGGATATAGCAGAAAGGTATGGTTATTCCTGATATAATGGAAAATTTTTTAGATCCCTTGAGCTTCCGTTATAGACAAATTTCACTGTACATGATTTAATGTTGTGACAGAGCGCCCGCCGTCGGGTCCCAATGTTGTTTTGTGACGCAACAGCACCACGCTCTGCACGTAATCTTATGGCTAAAGCCTGCACTCACCTCCCTCTTATTAGGCAAATAAAATAAAGTTCCCCTTTTATGATGGTCTTAATGCCCCAAACTCTAACTAGAATGATCGTATAGTGGTTTTCTTCCTTTTTTCTTTCTTCCCCTTAGTTTCTGTCTAATCCCATATCAAAATAAGCAAACAAAAAAATAAAGTCTCGGAATCCCTCCGAGTAGCGTTCTTACCTACAAACCAAACCCTAACTTAGTTCTACTTAATCTTAAAATAAATAACCCACTGAAAGCACTACCTTCCCCCTTTCCTCATTTTCCCCTTAATAAAAAAAAAGTTATGGATCAGTTCTCAATCGTACCCACTTGAACTTACTTATAAGGAAACCCCAATAAAATAGCAATAAAGGAAATTCTAATAACCCCCTACATAAGACACTTACACCAATATGTATAATCATATAAAAATCAACTACATTTATTAAGCAATATATCAATGCAACAATACAGGTTACAGCTCACTGTCACCTTTCTAGAATTACCTCTCAGCATAAAACATAAACAAATAAAATCCTATTCCTTAGATAATTAATGGCACAACTGTATTCTCTGACTCCCCCATTATATTTATTATTTCTGACTGATCTCTCTCTCTCCTTTTGCTATCTTAACCTTATAACTTAAGTATATATCTAATTAAAAGTTCCTGAGCAAGATCTACGTTCTTAATGCACTAAATACCCCAAAGCCTTGTTCCCCCCCCTTTTTTTTTGTTGAGTCATTAATCGTATAATATAGTCTGAACGTTCCGCGCAGGCCTGATATTAAAGTTATTCACTTATCTTTAGCAGACACACTCTCAGTCAATCTGGTGATTCCAGCGGCGTTCATATAGGCTCTCCTTGTGCTCCCTGGACACCGTTGTCGCTACCGGCTCTTGTATCGTTGTTGGCTCCGTCTGTTCGTCTCTCTCTCATAGTCGCTGCATCCGGGGTTGCGCTACGTGGTCAGGCCTTACTTTGCTATACCGACTCCGTGCCCACTACTTCGCAACTTATCTGCCAGTGGCTTACTACGCAATCGGCATTGCAGGTTGAACACACCTAGGTACCCCGGTGTAATGAGCGTAAGCCCGCTGTAGCCGTGCACCCCTGTGTTCGGTCCCCTGTTGCAAAGGCTCCTGACTGCGTTCGCTTACCCACGCCTGCTCCGTGCTCGTCATGCGGGCTCCTTTAGGCCTACCCGGCCTACTGCGTGGCTCGTGCCGTCGTCTCGTCCGTCTCCTTTTGGGGTCGTTGGCTGATGGCAGGTCTCTCTGTTCTTTTTTTTTTCTCTGCTGCTTGCTGGCGGCTGAACTGCCTGAGTTCTCTCTCTCGTCTGATGATTTTTCTCTACCTTTTTCCTCCTTCTCTCTCCCACTATGACCTTGATTTCCATTGTTGTCACCTTTCTTTCCAGGAACTTTCCCTCTTTTTCTCGTTATCTCGGTAACACACACCTTCCCTCTCTTGCTCATTGTTTAAATCTCCCGTTCTCTAATCCCATCACACAAAAGCAGGCTCTAGGCCTACTTTTCCCAACTTGTCTTTATTACAAAAATATTCAACGAGTATGTATAGAGAGAGATCGCCAAAATTCTTATTATAGATATAATACTTTTACATCCTTCTTTACTAATATTTCGAGCCGAGAGACCAGTCAATAACCTTGAGTTCGATTGAGTCTTATCCTTGTTTCTTTTCCCTTTCTTTTTTGTAAGCCTTATGCCTCGCGAAATTATTCATTAATAAAATATTTTTAAAACTCCTTCAATTCCTTTCCATTCCTTGATATTCCTAACTTCCCGCCACGCGATCCTTATCTATTGCTCTGTTTCTTTGCGTCCAAAATTCTGATTCTGCTAACACAGATATGCTTATTTTGCATATCTGTAGTGTCGGGTCGTGTACGATAAATTAATATCGTGCACGCCCCGTCACAATGTCCCAGATGTACATCTCGGGGGCTAGACCTCCTTCATTAGTGAATGAATTATACAAGCGAAATACAGCTGTTTTCGCGTACATGTCGGAAAATAGCAGTCCAGTTATGGGGTTTTATGAAGTAATGCAGATAAAAAACTGTGTTGGTTCTAGTCTCTGTCTTTTATCTCTTTGTTTAATTACATCGTTTTGGGCCTTCGTCCATTGGGGGACAATGGAGGCATCCATCCGCTGTTCTCTTTGGCAAAATTTTTAACTTTATTGTTACATTACATTAAATTAAACACAAAAAGAAAAAAAAATTCAGTCATTGTTAGAAAGTAAGAAAAACAAAGCTTATTTCACAATATATTTAGCTAGAGGCAACCAATAAGTGACCTAAATAGGACCATCGTTACTGTTCAGCAGCTGATTAGATGCCTTGTTGTTCACAATTTCAATTAACTCGTAAGAAGTGAAATAATTTAGCATCAGTACTGGAATTATCACTTCAAGATAATTCTCTAATATTCTCCTTCTTTTAGAGAATTATCCTCCCTGCTTTGACAAAAAAATAGCTTCTGTCCAAAATCTCAGCTTTTTATTTTTGATTTATTTATTTTATTTTTTATTAAATATGTATTATTTATTGTATTCCAGGGTTCTTGTGTCATTATCCTTCTCTCCTACATTCGTCAATCAGTCAAGGAATGATTTCAAAATATTTCATGGAATTTTGACCTTTCCTCTCCTAATATTCACAATTCACTTTGTGGACATTCAGGTTTGCTTAGTGTCAGAAGATCCCAGTCAAACATCTCCCAATGAGCCCTGCTATGACCAATTCCCATCACTTGAGACAAGATATTGCACTAAGTAGCAGATAATTGTTTATCAGATACCCAGCCCAAAAGGAGCTTATTTGACTGTTATATTACATTTTATTTCAATAAATGTAATATAAGTGTACTCTTTTTTGTTATTAAAAGTAGAGATTAAATAGCAAGCAGAATATTAACCGCGAATTGAGCTCAATGTGTAGGATATATTTATGATAAATTACTTAACTACAAAATGAACATAAAGAAACATACAGGGTGTCCCAAATTGACATATACACTCTTTGAAACGTTCTAATTCAGCAACGAAATGACATAAAAATATAGGGTTCGTTATATTTTATTCCTTAAACTTCCTTAACCCATACATGTTCAAAATGTCCACCTTCTGGCACAGTACACCCCCAACACCCATGTCGAACAGAGCGACATACCAACTAGATTGTAGCAAAATTCGATGAACACTGGATTTGGCGATATCAAATTCGCCTCACTGACTTCTTTGGGGATTGTGCAAAAACCTCCATGGCGGCATCAACACTCTCGTTATCAGTAAAACTTCTCTTTCTTCCACACCGACCTTTCAACACATCTTTCACCGTTCCTTCGGCTTCAAACTTGTCTCAGAGTTTTGTTATTGTTACCCTTGTTGGCAGTGGTGTACCAAATTCAACCTTCCAACGTCATTGAACCTCAACAACATTCTCGACTTTCCAACAATACTTCAGTTTCCACTTGCTTCAGTTATTTTAGTTTATAAACAAATGAACACTGAACGTGTTGCTATGCTTTTCCAGTGCCATCTGGATCATACACAACAAACCTTATATTACTATCTCATTACATTTCAAAGAGTGTATACATCAATTTGGGACACTATGTATATTATCTATACAGGGTGTTTCATAATTGGTGTCCCGTCTTTAGGTCCAAATAACGATGGGGAGAAAATGAATATTGATTATTTGGTTTTAATGTCCCCTAATTCAGAATAAAAACATTTCGCGTCCCTGGCGTTGAAGGGGTAAATTTTGAAAATTTTAATTTTGTAGGGGTAGGGGTTAGACCCCATGTGTTATTTAGAAAGTTGTAGAGCATCATGTATAATATAGGTTTAGCAAAAAACCCGGTGAAAAAATCTCATCCCCTGCCCTTTATCAAGTGGGTAAAGTGAAAGGTATGGCTAGCTAATGTAGACAAAAACAGAAAAACTCATGTATTTCAACGCGATAAACGTCTGGGAGACGTATAATTAGTGACAAGGATATGCTGCTCATGATTAGTATTCTAGGGTTAAACATAATTTGACACATATATAAGGGTCGTACAAGTGAAAACGAAAATTATTTATTTTATCCAAAGTGTATACAAGGAATTTAAAAATATTCTCCAAATGCGTTAAGGTATTTATCCCACTGCGTAACTAGGCGTGTAATTCCTTTATGGAAGAAGTCTTTCGATTGTGTGTGTAACCATTCCAAAACCTCTTCCTTCACTTCATTGTCTGACTGAAACCTGCGGCCTTTCAGATGTTTCAAGTCACATGGGGATAAGTCAGGGCTGTAAGGTGGATGCTGCATTGCTTCCCAGTTGAACTTTTTGATGAGGTCTACCATTGCTTTCGAGGTGTGAGGACGCGCGTTGTCGTGGAGAAAAATCACTCCAGGACGCTTGCATTTAATGGCCGTGTGCAGTGCCTTCACTATTTCCCCTATCGTGCTGTGTTAACTGCGGTGAAAGCCTAGTAAAATCGGGCCTTTGAGATCAAAAAACACAGTCAACATCACCTGCCCCATGCTGTTTGCAATTGCTTTTGATTTGTTTGCGAGTGCTTGTTTGGACGAAGTGCTCAGTTATCGTGCTTTTTCACGTGATGCAATACTTCCAACCTATTGTTCCATTTGCACATGGGGTTTCACAGTTGTTGAAAACAAAAACTTACGATCCTACACGTCGTCTTTATTTTTCCCACAAAAATTTTCGTTTTCATTTGTACAACCCTTATACTTAAGAAAACATTTTCCAGTCATTAAGCCTTACACATATCTGTTCATGATTAGATCACTCGCTGACATCACGTTTAAACATACAATTTAGTACTTACAATAAATTATCTCTCTTTCTCTCACTTGAAGATTCTAATAACACACACTTTCGCTAATTAAGTTGCATTTTCCTCTATTACTTCCATATGATGTTGGAACTTTGCATGCTGATTCCTGTAGATGGAGCACTTCGTTCAAATTTCCTTTTCTATTGGATTGCTATCCCTTTCGTTTCAGTCTCGAGGTATCAAGAGCATTCCTTCTTCCTCGATGAACACTTGTTTCATTCACAAAATGCTGTGTCATGGTTTCTAGCTGAGCTTCAAAGCCCCTCGGTTACAGACTGATCCCAGCAGCTCATATCATCACCTGATATACTACGAGGGCGTTTTGAAAAGTAATGCCTCCATGGCTGTAACTTTTTTATTTGTTAACCGTTTTTCAAAATTCTTTTTGTATCTTATACTCACATTTGTCCTCTATGTAATGCACTATTCACTTTTCGACATAGTCCCCATCCCTTTCCACGCATTGCGCCAACGCGTGACTAGTTGGGTGAACCCGTCAGTGAGGAATTCTGGAGTTGTTGTCGACACCAGGATTGACTGGCAGCGTTTACCGTCAGAACCAACTCATGTCCCTTAAGGGGCTCTTTCTTCTTTGGGAAGCAGTGAAAGTGGCAAGGTGCAAAGTCTCTCATCTTTGAACTTCAGTCATTCATCTTTGAACTGTAGGCACTGCAACGCCTCTGGTGTGCGGCGACTCGTGTGCGGGCGGATGTTATCGTACTCCAGAAGAGGGTCCAAAACTGCCATTCAATCCTGGTGTTGACAACAACTCCGGAATTCCTCTCCGACGGGTTCACCCAACTAGTCACGCGTGGAAAGGGATGGGGACTATGTCGAAAAGTGAATAGTGCATCACATAGAGGACAAATGAGAGTATACAGGGATCAGCCAAGATCAAAAAATTGGGGAGAAGTCACTTCTCTTGCAGCATGAATTTGGGAGAAGTCAAACAGAGGGGGGGGGGGCCGGCGGAAATTGAAAATAATTGAACATAAATCTTTTACGCACTCTTTACCTACTTAATAAAGTAACCTTTAATATACAGAAACCAGTTATAACTTTTCTTTTATTATCAAAATATTATAATCAAATAAATTTTAGACAAACAGCAAATAAATGAATAAACTAATGAATAATCACTTTCACATTTGGTAATTTTTTCGTTTTTTTAACAATTTCCATTTCTGCAATGCAAGCTCAAAATTGAAATCCCTTAAAAGGGGTCCATCCTCTGCAATTCTCATTAAGTCATCCAGTGATTTGTTGTTTAAACGGGTTCTAAAATTGTTCTTTATTCTATTCTGAGTAGAGAACCCCCTTTCACACTGAGCACTAGTCACTGGTATGATAACGGCACATTTCATTAAAAAAATAAATTTGGTAATTTTTTGCAAAATTTCTCTTACACTATCAATGTCATTTGTAATAGAGATAAATCTCTGTAATTACAAATAATCAGCTGCTTGTAAAAGCTGTATTCTGACAAGCATGCTTCTCGTGCAATATCAAACTGAGATTCATAACGAACAATAAGTGACTGTATTTGTTCCATGCCAAATTGACTGAGACGTTATTTTGATTAACTATGGTATTAGGAACTAACACTTGAAAGTTTTCTATTTCTTGGCAGTCATGAAATCTTTCAGTTAAATTGTCACATATTTCTTTAATATACGATGATTTAATCCTGGTAAGAACACTCTTTTGTTTTCCATAATTTTTCAAGGATGGAGTATAAGCATTATTTCTTTCTTCAGCATCTACCTCTTCATCACTAAGATTTTCAGTATTGGTTTTGATAATATTACTGCTGCTTTCTGCAACTGGCCTTAAATAAATAACTGAATCAGTTTCATTAATAATTACAAACTCCTTCAATTTTGCAACAAACTGTCCATCACACTTAACAAGATCTTGCAAAGCTGCTACAGTAGCATTCACTTCCAGTGAGAGCAGAGAAAAATCCAAAGTTTGTGATTGAAATGTTTCTGATAACCGAGAAACATGTGGCAGTATATCCATTAGTAAATGAGTAATGGCAATAAATATAAATTGGGATACTTCTGCATATAAACCTTTTGCAACAGCATCAAATACAGCATCCCATTCAAGAAACATGCACAATGCAGGAAATGTTCTGTACACAGCAATAACCGCTTTTTCAAGGCTAAGCCAACGAACTGAGTGGATTTCTGCAAATTTTTTCATGTGTAGCTCCAAGTGGATTTCACGTAGCCTATTCGATCTTAAAGCGGAATTACTAACATAACGAAAAATGTTTGAAATTATTCTGGAGAAATTACTCAATTCTGGAATGGTTTTAGCTGCCTGAGAAACTGACAAAGATACTCGATGAGCAGCACAGTGGACTCCTATAAGACAAGCAGAATATTTCCTAAGTTTAGTAATCACTCCATTCTTCTTTCCTACCATCACATTTGCCCCATCAGTACTTATGCCAATCATTTTTTGATGTCTATTTGTTTTGAATGCAGTTCATCCAATATCAAAGTTAAAATATTATCACTATTTGCAGTACCTTCTTTCAGTTATTTGTTTGATAACAAAAAGCAGTCTAATCCAGTATCCGTTATACACTGGGCGTACATGATAAGCCTTTTTGTGTTGGCATTGTCAGTACTTTCATCCAAAATAACAGAAAACATATCACTTTTTTTAATCAAGCTTATCTTCAAAGAATAATTTGAAAAATGGTCATTGGAGGATTTTTTCACGCCATTACCTCTGATATTAATTAATAAATAGCGAAAAATAGTACAGAAAATTCCACGGCCTGGATTCGAACCAGGGACCTCTGGGTATACGCCCCAACGCTCTAACCAGTAAGCTACCGCGGACATGGAAGCTGACGCTATCAAACATGCCGTATGCGAACAAGGAGCCGAGCTTTAGCCAATAATTTTACTGGTATTTTCTTCAGTACTATTTCTAGATAACCATGATGTTAAAGTAAAAGGCATATTGGTTAATTAAACTGCGATTTAGATACAGCTGTTGCGTTGATAAAATAGAATTTCCCTACGAAAAGATAAATTTAAACACTATTTAAAGAGCAAAATAACTTTTTTCAGTTTTAGAGATAATTCAATATAACAAAACTTCGTTTTTATTAACTTCAGATGACCAGATAAACAGAATGTCATTGAATTTTGATAACCTTTGAATGGTAGCACATGGCATATTAATAAAGAACTTAAATTCACACTGGATAAAGAACTTGCTTGGTTGTGCATGTTACGTTTGAAAATACAGTAAAATTATTTCATAAAAAGCGGAATTTTACAGAAAAATATTCTTTTTTTTCAAAAGGAAATAACTTCAAAATTACTTCATAAAAAGCAAAGGTGAAAACGAAGTTTTACTGTGTAAATTTTAAGCCTTAATGTACAATAAAATAGCAACATCTGTTCCTATTTCGACACATTTACTTATACCTTCTTTTAAATTTTAAATCGATTGCAAACAATTAAAAAAAATAATAAATTACTGGCAGTCTAAATAAATCAATTGCTTACTAACGGGTAAACACACCTTCACTATCGGAAGTTGAGAAATAAACGAAGAAGTAAAGCGCAAAAGCGCATGGGAAAAGTAGCTCGCTCCTGATTGGTGTTTGAGAAAAGTAGCTCGCTCCTTTTTTTTTTTACTGGAAGTTGAGAAATAAGCAAAATGAGGATCTTCCTGGACTTTGTACGAAAACATGCAGTATTACCGAAAAAATTCTGATTATAATTCGATGTTTCACTCTTCTCCTTAAGAGGCTACCAGGTGACATTAACTTTGCCTTGAGGCACAGTTTGGCCGAAATTCCATTATGACAAGTGAAGAAGTCGCCCGAATCTCCCCCTCGGATGATCCTTGCAGTATAAGATACAAAAAGAATTTTGAAAATCGGTTAACAAATAAAAAAGTTACAGCCATGGAGGCATTACTTTTCAAAACACCCTCATAGTTGCATTTACATCTCTCTTTCAAGCTTTGCTCAAATGACACGGTGAAAATTACTCTGCAACTCATGTTCCATGAATCACACACTATTCTTTGCATTTATTCAGTGACAAATGATTGTGTTTATGCCACTTCCAGTTATTTCTCTCTCAGCACATAAGTTGTGTTTTACCATGCCATGATGCTATCTCCTTCTCTCTTCTCCCCACCCAAAACTTTTCGCCAATTAGGGCCTTTCCCTCTTGATCCGTTTCTGAGCATCCTCTCCTCAAAGCCTGCCTTACTTCGTTTCCATGGCAACACCCCTCTGTTCTCATTACCAACAATGGTTAATTTAAAGAGAGGCTTACTCAGAGTAAGTTTGAGATGAAAAAAAAAATAAATTCAAAATTTATTTAAAGATAATTTTAAGTACTAACAAAACTAAAAATACATAAATTTCTGATTGGAATAGAATAATCGTGCCCTTCTTTTAAAATATGGTTTGTAAAAGACTATATTCCTAAATTTGCATTAGTGATGCACGGGATGTGTTCTTTCATCCGTATATTTACTGCACAAATCTAATGTCCCAAATACAATAAAATCTGTACAAATGACCACCTGAGCTTATGACCACCTTTGATCAGTCCCCCAGAAAGTTACATGGGAAATCTGTTAGTTTAACGGCCACCTGTCTAATGCAACCAGTGAACAGCATTTTTGATCCCCTATGTATATAAACATATAGTAAAAAGCACTTACACACCCAATCAGGCTCTAACCTAAGTGCCAATTATTTCACTACCATGCACTATTCTTTTTAATCAGCCAATCAGCACCTAATCTAAGAAGTCGACCAACAACACTTGAGGATATGCAGTGCAGGATTCGGACTGCTTGCAAGGCGCTGGAGAAGGGAACAATACTGCATTCAGAAAGGTCTCTGCAACATCGCTTACAGATGTGCATAGACCAAGAAGGAAATGTGTCTGGAAATTTATTATGACAACATTTATGGTACAACCATTGTTTTGCATAACTGTAAAAATATTATGGTCAAATAAAAATATTGCTATCCATTTTATAATCTGTTGTGTTTAGGAACATTCTCTGTTTTTTGCCTTTTCTTTAAATCCAAACACACCCCACTTTCACTGCCTCCATCTCCTTAACGGTTGGATCAACTGAAAAAACACCAGAAATAAAAAATTTCTCAACAGACCATTTAAATAGGAGTTTCCATTGTACATTTCAAAATTGACTTCCATATTCCAAAATGGCATTTTTTTTTAGAAATGGAATAAAGATAAAAACCCTCACATAAAAGCACAACAATTCTTCCACTGAAAGTACTCCGTCAGATTTGTATTTTAGAAGTTGACTATTGATTCACTTTAGGTGAGACACCCTGTATAACATGATAGTTGGGAACACCCAACCAAACTTACAAGAAAACTACAAGAACATGTATCTTACAGATTCCCACCAAATTGAAATACAGGGTAGTTATAAAATAAGTTTGCCTACTCAGAGCCCTCTAGAGCCCAATCTAATTAACAGATTGTGATGCAAATTGAAATGTAGGCTATTCAGACCATGGGGGAGAGAATTCCATAAGGAAAAATATTAGTGCAAATTTTCACAACCAGGTGAAAATGTGGTGCTGTGAAATGACAAATGGGGATTTTAAAACTAGTTTTATTGTTTTAAACAAGCAGGCAAGGTTTTTGTTTGATTACAGCATATGTTCATTCTCAAAATCGGCCTTATTAACAGAAAGTTTATGCAAATTAGAAAGTCAACATATCCAGAATGGAGTGAATTGCTCCATTCATTACATTATGTTTCAGGAGTGAATTACATAACCAGGATTTTACATGGGGGAGTTCGGTGGGAGGGGGGGATAAATGTAGAATAGTTTTTTTAGTAGAAACAAAGAAAAACAAATGTGCTTAAACAGATCAGGGAACTAAAAGGGAGGTTCCATGACTGTTGATGATCTGTGGCATGGAATATTCTATGGTCAGACGAAGCACATTTCACCCTGGAAGGAGCGGTGAACACGCAGAACAGCCGCATATGGGGTGCCTCGCTCCCCCATGTCGTGCATGAAAAGCCACTGTATTCTGAATACGTGACTGTTTAGTGAGGATTCACCGCTGATTTTATTCTAGGCCTCTTTTTCTTTGAGGAAGTGACACAACGAGGTCTTTAAGATGTTGTGACAAGTGCACGGTATTGTGAACTTTTTGCACAGCATGTGATTCTTGCCTTGTGAGAAGACGATGCTTGGAAAGCACTGTCTTCATGCAAGATGGAGTACCTCCTCATATTGGCACCTCGTGTGATCTCCAGAAATTTACCAGAAGTGGCCTCCACGTTCTCTGGATTTGAACCAGTGTGACTTTTGAGTCTGGGGATATTTGAAATATCGGGTCTATCAACAAAGCGTACAGCATTAGACGACATATCTCGGACATTCCTCAAGAAACGCTTCATGCAACAATTTATTATGCTGTGCTGCGCTTCCAACATGTCATTGACGCAGGGGGCGGACATATTGAACATATGCTGTGATCAAACAAAAACCTTGCCTGCTTGTTTAAAATAATAAGACTGTTTTAAAATCCCCATTTGTCATTCCACAGTGCCACATTTTCACCTGGTGGTGAAAAGTTGTACAAATTTTTTTCTTTCTGGAATTCTGTCCCCCATGGTCTAAACAGCCTACATTTCAATTTGCATCACAATCGGTTCATTAGATTGGGCTCTAGAGGGCTCTGAGTAGGCAAACTTATTTTATAACCACCCTGTATGATGCTTGCAAAATAAGAAAATGCTAAATTTTGTTTCTTTCAAAATAAACCGTGAAAATGAAAAAATTTGAGCACATATAGCAATACAAAGACTCCATTGTTAAATCGGTGTATATGTGTATTATTGTGCTCTCAACTTCTTTCTTCCACTACTCAATAATATGGACGAATCCACTTCACATGAAAGCAACGCTACCTCTTCCAAGGTATGCTTTCACACAAAAAAAAAAGCGCTCGTACAACTACGTGTATGTCACTATGTCCCTTGTTAGTTGGAAAAATATTTGATGTTGCATCTACCTCTTCAGGATATAAAAAAAAACTGTTTAACTTTCAGAGTACATTTGAAAAAATACATTATTTTTTATACTGAGATAATACAGCAAATACTCACTCATCCTCAGGAAGCTGGACGTTTAACAGCCCAAACTGAAATGAATAAAGTGGAAAATGAGCTTAGAGAAAATAGTTATTTATACCATTATAAATTACTCTGAATTTTTCTTAATCCAATCATCTTCACCTTTCTTCTCATTTTCTCTAAATAAAACTTTTTGTATTCATTGTTAAATGTCTTCAATTCTTCAGTTGATTCCTCTAAAGGTAAGTAATGCTGTAAGACTTCCGCTAATTTTCTGAGATTCCAAAGGCATATTTCTGGTTGACGTTTGTACGTATAACGCCCCCCTTCATCTAAAATATTTTGAAGGAAAATCGATTTCAATTTGTAAGAAAGAAAAGCAATATCTCAATATATTAACAGCCATTTATAAATAAATTACCTGATGCATTGCAAATATGATCGGGATTATATCTGTCTATGAAGCCAAATGGACCATAGTCAATAGTCAAACCAATAATGCTCATATTGTCTGTGTTTAAAACACTATTAAAATAAGTTTTAATTTACCTGTCATTAGAATAAATACAATTGGTAAACTAAACAAATATGTACATAAAGCTTATAATACAGGATTATTCTAAATTAGTTGCCTAAAAGTACCATTTAATAACTCCAAAAACGGGGGTGAAAAATTTTTCAAATATTCAAAGAAGTCACAAATTCATGTCATCAAGCCTTAAACATAGGTCATCAGAGGTCACTTTGCCGTTATTCATTCCACTCAATTAATCCTGCTTGATTGGAACAGGATCCAAACAATATTAATCCCTCCATTTCCTGCAACTCTGACAGGCATACAGTTGAGATGACGTAAATAGAAAAACCCTTCTTGCACTCAAGATCTGTTCAAAAATGAAATAAAGTAGGGTCTGGTAACATCCACACGGTAGAGTTTATTTTCGTTCGACGCGTTTCATCAGGAACTGGACCTCATCATCAGGAACTATGTACACTAACTACATACAGTAGTTACAATCGTTTACTAGCAACACTGACCTAATTTGCAATTATCTGTTCAAAAAGTTCCAGAACATTTTAATAACATGCTGACAGTTAGTTATACAAACATCTGTGTCAGTGTATTGTGTTAGAGTTTAACAAAAGCCTTCACAGCTTAGTTTATGCATAATTTTTATTTATGTAAGGTGCTCTCCCAAGCATTTTGTGTTCGTTTAGTTTTCAGGATGAGAAACTTTTATTGAACAGCAACATGCAATGAAATTCTGCATCAAACTGGGGAAAATATTCACAGAAACAGCTCAGATGCTTCAACAATCTATGGTAATAAATCCATTCACTATTATGAATGGTTCAACAGGTTCAAAAAAGATTGGAAATAAGTTGAAGACAATGACTATTCTCGGATGTCTTTCAACATCGTGAGATCTCATTCGTGCTTAACTTACCGACAAAAGCAACATTACAGTAGGATCATGCCATGAATCCTAAATGAACACATAAACATGTATCAGTTACTCCCAAGTTCATGCCAAGTTCAAGAAAGAGCATTGAGCTGCATTGTATCAGGATGTCCTCAACCGAGTTGAAGAGGATGAGCTTTCTTGTCACCCATAATTAAGAATATATCCTTGATAAAGCCAGGAATAAATGGCGAAACTAGTTGGAAATTCTGCTCTCCCTTTATTGTAAAGTCTCTACCAATTTCATCACTAAGGGTATGATCAAAATTCATTTCTCTCCATGGATTGGAGAAAATTGCACACCAGGTATGGTCACATCAAGAGGACTATAGTTTTTGAAGCCATAAGCATTATTCCTCATGAATTCCTCCCAAATAATCAGATAATGAACCAGAGTTATTACCTGCCTCAGAGAAAACGAAAATATGAGGAGAAAAGGCCAGAACTTTGGCACAATCAGAACTAGTTTTCCATCATGACAACTTGGAAGCTTATACTGTGTGGTCAGTTTGTGCGATTTTAGCCAAACATGGAATGACTGTGTTTTCTCACTCCCTGAGCTGGCATCAGCAAACTTTCCCCTGTTCCCCAAACTGAAGGCAATGCTGAAAGGGAAGAGATTTGAGACCATTAAGGAGATCAATAAAAATTTGAAAAAAAAATAAAATAAAAAAAAAAAAAAAAAAAAAGTTCTGTAACTTTGAACAGATCTCATAAATGGAATTTGTATAAAAACTTAAAATAAATTAATATATGAGATATTCATATAATCAATTTTTATTGATATACAATAACTCCTAGTTATCCGTGAGGACTTGGTTCCTGAAAATCCATAGATATACTAAATTAGCGGATAACCAGACCAAACAGGAGTTGAAGAAAACGGGAGTTGAAGCATGTCAACTTGCCAGTCAACTCAAAGTTAAAGGCGATTATTTTCATAATGATGGCCCCTTCCTTTTTCTTTATCTTGTGAAGAGTGGATTCGTTTATGCCAAATATTCGGCAGATATCAGTATTGCTCTTTCCCTCAGTCACAACACTGTCTAGTACTTTCAACTTATTTTCAAGCGACAAAGTCTTCCTTGCTCATTTTGCACAAAGTATATTATCTCCGTTTGTCTTTTTCGAAGCCATGATAAGCTGTGCCTATCATGCGTGTTTGCAAAGAGAAGGCTCATAAAATGCACAGATGTAGTTTGCTTCTTGAATACATTTTCCCACGTGAACAGAGAGAAATTCTCTAAAAGATAGGAAGCGAAAAAGGGAACCCCAATAAAAACAGTCAGGACCAACCGTGGAAATGCAAATTTCCCATTGCATATGAAATGGAAGTATGCAAAAGATTTGACAAGTATCTGCGAAACCACCATTGATGAGACTGCAGTTACCAAGGGATTGCAGTATATTGTATTGATATTGATATAATCAATTAATATTGTTTGGAGAAGTATTTTACGTACAGGGTGATTATAATTAAAGTTACGATTTCAAAAATCGATAATTTGAAAACTACTCGTCAGAATGACCTGATATTTTAGCAGAGCAATCGTGAGGCAATGGAATTTTGTTTGGCGAAGGAAAAAAAATTAGTTCCAAAATCTGCCGATAGATGGCGCTGGCAGGGTTCACATTGTCTGGAGATATGCAAATTACTAATACGTGACATGCGCACCGTAGACGTAGCTGCCATAAAAATGAATAACAATTGTCTGATTTCTGGCTTTGGGGGTACCTGAAGAATGTTGTTTACAGTGGGCAAATCGAGAATGTAGCAGACTTGAAGGCAAGCATCACACACCATATCCATTGCATCAGTACAGATACCCTCCGATCTGTTGTGGAGCATGCCATTTTGCGCTTCCAATTAGTAGCTGAACAAGGCAGAGGGTATATCGGACAACTTCTGCCTTAATCATCAATAAGATGTTTGTTCCATGAAGCTGTTTTTTTGGCATTATCACTGTTGTCGCTGTGAACACGTATTGTTGTCTTTTCACTAATAAATTTTCCGTAAACCCCTGAACTCTATTGTTTCCTTTTGGCTAACAACATTCCTGTGTTTCACGAATCCATTTTTGGCTTTTCCCCTGACATTACCCTGCCAGCGCCATCTATCGGCAGATTTTGGAACTATTTTTTTTCCTTCGCCAAACAAACTTCTATTGCCTCATGATTGTTCTGCTAAAATATCAGGTCATTCTGATGAGTAGTTTTCAAATTATCGATTTTTGAAATCATAACTTTAATTATAATCACCCTGT
>JAHWFO010062608.1:508516-604266 GCA_023313115.1 Rhysida immarginata | reverse complement strand
AAGTTAAAAGTTAACTAAAATAGCTCCATATCATTTCGTGAACAACAGTTTTAATGTATTTAAATAAAATAAGAAATAAAGATTAAATGTTTTGAAACTTTTTTTCAGAAATAAGCATATGCCAAATTTTGATGTCTGTTGGTATTTAATCTTAAAGTTTGGATCACGCATGAATTCCAGTTATTTTTTAGAATATCAAATTATTCTATCTTAAGGTTATATTATCTAAAAATAATTTACAGCATAACATTCTTCTTCTAAATAAATAATTTTTTTCCCCACTAAGTAAGCCTAACACGACACAGACAATACATATACAGTGAATGTGAAGTAAGTCTAATTCCTTTAAGTCAAATATTTCCAGTTGTGTGCTGGGAGCCGGCTCGCACCAGCTCGCGCGAGATTTTTTGTGCTGGTTAGTTAATTTCGTAATATTTTGCGAGCCGTTTGTTGAATCCCAAAGACATAAAAAATGAGAAATAATTTTATTTTTTATACATTAATTCATGTGTTAGATTTAACTGAGTAGTCGTGGAGCTGGTTAAAAATTTGCCAGAACACCACTGAATATTTCCCTAAGTCCCAATCCCTTACTTTAGAATTGATGTTGAATCCTCTCCCAGAGTCAAATCTTCCAAATTTAAGTCTATGGGGGTTTTTTTTGGGGAGGGGGGTTTGTTTTGTTTTTCCTATTTACTATTTATTATTTCCTTTATTTATGTGTAAAAGTTGATTTCATTACCAACTAGTTTAAATCAGAATTGCATTGTTGAAACTCAATGATATGGTAACTGTTGCTGAACACAAAAGAGGAGTCAAGGTAGGTTAGTCTACTAGTAGTAATGAAAATATTAAATTTTGGATATTATCTTATCATGTTAAAATTTATAGACTGGGTGAGAAATTTAACTTAAGGACATATGAAAAAACCCTAATTTAAAGTAAAAGGATTTGGCAAAGATGAATATAAATTTTAGACTTCTTTGATATATAAATTTGGCGAAGAAGCATATAAATTTTAGACTTTTTAGATTTTGATAAGTCATACCACATTAACTTGGAAAACTAGAAAAGTTTTTTTCTGGTTTTTAATGACTTCAACTTGCTGTGAATTCACCATATATGTTTCACAGATAATAAAATTTCAACAATTTGAAAACCATAGGAGACTGATTATCTTCAATGATTTTACTACAGCAATGGCATTTAAAAAAAAAAACCTAAAAAAAAAATACTCCTATTGTCATAGATCAGGTTTAAATATTATAAAGAGGAGAGGTTCCCTTTTTTTATTTTTTTACTTTTGTATATCAGTTATTTTATTTGGATCCAAAATTTATTTAAGAATCAATGTACTGTAATAACATTTTCTAAAAACATGTAAATTGTAATATTTGATCTCACCCATGACAAAATCCCACGCACTGCCATTCAGCAACTAAATGAGCAGTTCTCACTATTACTTCATGAAAGAATGATTTATATCTTGCAATGTTGTTATCAGGAAATGCTTTGTCAATCTAAAAAATAAAAATCGGTACATGGATGAACATTAATGATAATGAGATATAATGAAAATTAGTAATAAGATGAGAGTCAAATAAAATAAATTAGCTCACAAATAATTTTTTAAGTCAACAATAATCTCTTATGAAGTATAATTTTATCGTGGAAAATACAAGAAATCTCTACGTCTAGTCTTGTGAAGGACCCTTATTCATACAAAGAGAGTAATAAATATTTAAAATAATTGGAGTACAATGTGCAAGACATGCTTTGAATATGCTCACATTTACCACTTGTGTGACCATTAGAAAGATGTGCCAAAATATAAAATATACTCTTATAATAAAATGTTCAATCTCACGAGATCTAGAGTAAGAATTCACTGATGAAAACAGATCGGATGAACTTATATATTTGATATGAAGACTCGTGTTTTAAATCAAATCTGCATTGGTTGTGAGAATTCAACTTTATTTTTAACTCCTTTCCCCTAATGAATTAGAGGTGTTGCACAATCTTATTCTAAGAAATTTTTTTCCATCAAATTGTCCAAATAATGGAGTTTTTAATGGTTTTGTTTTGATCTATTGATTTGGATGTTCATGTCATATGCCTGATTCATCCCATCTGTTCATTCATTCTATTTAGAGAATGAATTTTTAATTTTAAATTTCTTATTTAGCCTTTTTGCCACATTTTTTGCATTATCTTTCTTGAGATTATTTTTTTCTATTTGATCATCAATTTGCTTCATTGCACAAGTTTCTTATCAGATTGGAACACCTTGTACACAAAATGTGAAATAAAAATTACTTATTGAAATTCACTTTCTTAAAAGGTACGGTTGTAATAAATAAAAAATAAACCTTCTAATGCAATTTTATAGGTATACAATGATTTGCTTGCTTTATTTTATCTATATAGAACACTCACTATGAGATCATATTGGATTCAAACTATGTTGTTATAGGGTACATAAAACTGTGTATACCGTTAAAATTTGATCGAATTCCAGCGATTAGTTTCCGAGTTTTCAAATAAAGGGTGTCCCAAATTGAGCTGACATTTTAATTTTTTAATAAAACACATTTTTCATTGGTAAATTTATAATATTTTTGCTTTATTAGAAAGTAAAAACATGGAGATTATGTATGATACAAAACATCTGATAAATGACCGCCCCTGGCTTTGGTAGTACAAATTCACTCCTTTGAGGAAATTTTCCATAACATGTTGACATACCGGAAATTGCTGAGAAATTTTGGTAATGTTGTGTCGAATTTCATCTTTGAGGTCCTCAATATTTTGTGGTTTATTGACGTACACTTTATCCTTAACCTCTTCGTGACCAGCATAAATTTTGAAGGAACCTCCCAGGACCAGATTTTACGTACTATCTGATAAACCAGTGATGAACGTGCATTCGTCATGTACAATTTTGTAAGAAAATTGATGTACAATTTTCTTGTACAATTTCATATACAATTTTCATGTACAATTTTCAGGTACAAATTCATGTACAAATTCCCTCTGTTGGAAATTACAGGTGTCTTATAGTATTATAAATTTATGGAAAAGTGAGCATGCAATTTGGAACATATGGAATAATAAATTCATTACATACATTCATTCAAAACCAATCATTTTAATCATTTGTTCATAAGGTTAAACTTTCAATAAATAAATCTATTTCCGAAATTCATTAAATTTTTGAAAGTGTCCTTCCTGCACACAGTTCTTGTGTCCTTTATTTTTTTATTCTCAATTATCCAAATCAAATATTTCTGTTTCATAATCAGTATTTATTTCAAAATCAGGATCCTCGGCGTCACTACTTGCATCGACATAATCAATAATCATCAAAAACAATGCAAAAACGATGCAAATATGATGTACGACCAGTGAAGAACATGCGTTCGTCAAGCTAGACCCACCGTTCAATACCATCAAGATAACCTCAGAGAAAGAAGTCTAACAGCATCAAGTCACCTAATCTTGGCGGCCAATTCATATTACCTTGCTGTGAACAGTTTTCATAAAATTTTCACCGTTTTTGAAGTGAATTTTTACAATTTCGGTGTGTTGTTCGATTGTGTAGTTTTGCATAATAACCTCAATGTTTAATAATGACAGCATATAAAAAACTGTACTATGGTTGTACCATGAAACAAATGGTGGCAAATTCAAAATGTCTGTTCATTTTGGGAACACCCTTTACATAATCTCTTCATTCTTAAATAAAGGGTCTCTACTGTTATTAAATTTCTGCAAAATTTTATTTAATTTTATCTTGCAAGTCCAATTAAACAAAAAGGATTTTACAAATTTTATGCAGGACCAATGTCACAGTTAATTTTGGCCTGTTTAACTTACAAGGGAACCCTGCAAAGTTGTTCGAACACACTATTTTTTGCGTGCAAGCATACCTTGGAAGCGATGGCGTTGTATGGCTATAATTACATTAATACACACTGATCGCTTTAACAATGGAGTGCTTGTATGGCTATGTATGCTCAACTGTTTTTGTTTTCGCAGTTTATTTTGAAACAAACAAAATTTCTCATTATTAAATAGGAAAGAAAATTCCATAGCCTGGATTCAAATCAGGAATATGAATTTTCTTTCCTGGGTTCGAATCCAGGCTGTGGAATTTTTTTTATTTTTATTTTATTTTAATTCATTGTAATCCAACACGTCCATCCAGAGCCTATATCGCCTCAGGCCGACGAGTTGAGTCTCTGGATGGACCTGGATTAACGACTGCTGGGTGAGGATCCTGAGTCACTGATGAGCCACCCATCCAGTGACTAGCCGTGCCTGGTGTAGCTGAACTTCACTGAAGTTGTGTTTCAGTGAAAGCCCACCAGGCCACGGCCTCCCCCCCAATTTTTCTTTCCTATTTTTCATTAATAATTGAACAGCTGATATATGGCATAGGATAGAGCCCTCAGAGAATATTCATGAGCTATTCTTTAAAAAATTTCTCATTTTCTTATTTTGCAAACATCTATAGTAGCTTCAGGTGAGTAACATATTTCGTGGAGATTTGTGTATTAAAAACAAACTTAGTTTTTAAAATAGATTATTACAATTAGCTAATTGCCTTCCAGTAAAAAATGTCTAGAGTAATTAATAACCATTTCCTTAATTTATTATTTCATTTTATTAAATAATTCGGTAATCAAACATGGGGCTGGCTTCATGTGCAACGTCGAGTAATACGTTGCGTTGGTGAGGGGGTATGTATCGCGGTGCTTTATAATTTTAAATAGTATTCATGGTTGCCTACCTCATCTTATAAATTATTTCGAGACGAATAATTGTACAGCAAAATTAAGGTTTTATGCTTAATAACAGTGCTCTAACTGCAATTCTCTGTCGATCGCCGCTAACAAGTTTGAATCCCCTCTTTCCGCCATGTTTTTTGAACTCTGCGCACTTCCGGGGCGCTTCACTGCTGCGCAACGCTATCGCTTCCACGGTGTGCTTGTGCACAAAAAAAAGGCTATCTGGGGTTCCCTTGTGAGAGTTTATGGATGGCTATGAAAATCTATTCCTTGGGTGTGTTGGTGCAGTATCTACAGACAATACCATGCAATTTCCCTGTTTCGTTCCGCAGCTCATCAAATGTTATACACATGTTCGCTATAATCAAACTTGACACAGCATCCACATTTGCTGCTGTACATGATGTTGAAGGTCATCCTGTGCTCACATCTTTGGCTGCAGTTTCCTGTCCACTGTTGAACTTGGTCAACCAGCAGCGGCACAGTGCGCCTTGATGGTACCTCATCTCCACACACCAACATCATACGACGATGGATATCATCTCCTGAAACCTCTTTCCACAAAAATCGCCCACCATGAAAATCTCCTTCCATCTACGCGTACACTGACGGCGATGGAAAGAACAACTGCCCACCTTAATACTTTAGCCAGCTGGTAGCGCCATCTATATATTTCGCATATCTCAAGACCTCTGCTGTAGATTTCTCAGTGTTTCGCTGTCGTGTGGAGTTCGTTTACGAAGTGAGAGGGCTTGTGTCAATTATTTTTGTATGACCTAAATAATTTCCAGAAGGTAAGGGGAACCCACTGCATGTAACCTAAGATACCATTAATGAAAACACTACCGAAACAATTACAGCATTAGATTACAAACCTAACCTTATAACATACTTGCTGCTAAGTCACTGATTATCATATATGACTTCATTTATTTTAATTCAACAAAAACAAAATCTTAGTATATGTTTTTTTACCTGACGAGTAGGATGAAAAAAGGGTCTGGAGACAACATAAAACAGATTTATACTAAATGCATTGAAAGACTTGTTAAAGCAATAGCACAAGTGCATAATGAAGGAACTCACTTAAGTAAATAAAATTACATGTATACAGTATATTTACCTCTGGATAAAAAGTACAGATGACATATTCCAGCAGCTGCTTGAGCATTTCAACACGACCAACACTAGGACCAACACGACCTGTAACTTCATCTCTTGTTTTAAAAATTTCAAAAGATCCAAATCTATGAAAATGAAAAATATTAATTACATATATCGTAGATATAAAAGTCTTGCTATCCTCTATAATAAAAAAGCAAAAGTCAGTTTACTTTGAAGTTGAAACCTCAGGCAATTTTACAAGTTTTTATAATTATTATAATCATTTGTAATTGAACAAAAACTGTGGAATGGAACAACCAAAAACAGAGGAAACCTCTAATCCACAAGGAGAATTATGGACAGTTAGAAATGAACTAATTGTAACCAATAACATTTCCTTGTGGATTAGAGGTTCCCTCTGTTTTTCATTTGTATTGAGGATTGAATGGCATCTTTCACCTCATCATCAGAATGCAACTCGTGTCCCTTAAGGTGCTCTTTCTTTTTTGGAAAGTGGTGAAAGTCGCAAGGTGCAAAGTCTTTCATTTTTGAAATGCAGTTTTTCATTCTTTGAACTGTAGGCCTCTGATTTGCAGCGATCATGTGTGGGCGGGCATTATCATGCTGTAGAAGAGGGTTCAAAGCTGCTATACAATCCGGGTGTCGACAACAACCCCTGAATTCCTCTCTGACAGGTTCACCCGACTAGTCACACATTTCTGCAATGTGTGGAAAGAGGTGGGGACTATGTCAAAAAGTGAATAGTGCATTACATAGAGGACAAACGTAAGTATCAGATACAAAAAGAATTTTAGAAATTGGTTAACAAATAAAAAAGTTATGGACCCAGAGGCATAAATTCTTGAACAACCCTCGTATCTGAAACAATTCCAAGAATGGGCAGAACATCTTCATAGTCAGTTAAAGCATAGCCAACAATGATATAGGAAAGCCTGCCATTTGTAGTTTTTTTATGTCACCCACTTTACATTGTTTACAGGCATACTTTGAGTGCCACTACTCAGCAGAAAACGTCATTTTAAACTTCTTGATATGTTTAAACCTCTGCCAAGTCTCATTGTCAATAGAGGCGCTGCAGGTCAGTCAGAAAATGAATAAAACAAAGCAGCGATAGTGCAAACAATAGGCTGAAGGCTATTTGAGCAGGCTATCCCCTCTATCATTGTCAGTATGGTTAAAGCAACACCATCTATATACAGAAGGCCTCCATAATGAAACATCATAACTTTGTTACATCAACTATAGTAGTCCAAATTTAGGGTTTATTATTGGTAGAAATATGATTAACAATGGACTACTCTAGGTGATGTAACAATGTATGACGTTTCATTGTAGAGACCTTCTTTATCTAGATGGTATTGGTTAAAGCAATCTTATATGCATGCATTCTCCACTGGCACAGGTTCTCTCAATTGTTTGGGAAGACTTGCATGCATGGTGCATCTAATATGTGATTATTGGAAAGGTTGCAGGCAAATAAGTTAAACCCTATTAATTCATAAGTGAATACAGATATTTATATGCAGTTTTCACTAGAGTAATACATATTACATCTTTAACCTTTTTATAATTATCACAAGGTCATTTATGTGATTTGGAAATAGTTTGTTTTCATGAGAATTGTTTAAACAATTATTTATTGTATTATCCTAAATATGAGGGCTTTTTCCAAAATTTAGAGATGAAAAATAGGCCTTTAGGCGTGACATTAAATTTTTCTTCACTTTGTTCTCATAGAGCATTGTTCAGTGTGATTGATCACAATAAGTACTTGTTCACCTATGATAATAAAGCCTTGCTGTCGCATGTACGAAATAGCCCAGTTGGTTGAGGTGACAAATGTAATACTCATTGTTCCTGCTTCGAATCCAGGTCGTGGAATTATTCCTTCCATTTTTTCCATTATTTCCTTGATTATTAATATTGTCAATTATGATTTAAACTTGATAAAGTTTTCCCTGCAGCTCCCCCATCAATCTAAGAGCAATAACATCCCTTGTCCAGTCACATGATCAGCCAAATTGAGACTTTTCATCAAATCTCATGTTTTTGGGCAGAGCTATAAGATTTAATCATAACAAATCATAATAAAATTCATGAATTTCTTCAATACATGCATGCCATCCATATTTATCTGTACATTTATATAATAAGAATCTTGTGTTTATTTTATTATCCAGTTGTTTGCCAAAAGTCATGGGATAGCACCTAATAACATGTGGGATCTCCTCTAAACCGGCTAAATGCCACAGTGCGATTTGGTATTGATTCCACAAGTCAATGGAAGATATCTGAAGACATTGCCAACCATTCCGACTAGAGAGCTTCCCACAATTGCCTATTACAGAGCCCATTACGGTCTTGTACACTGCATGCTTGACAACTTGGGTCCATGGCCTTCGTGGGGTCTGCGCAACACTTGAGCCCTACCAGCTGGAATCGAAATTAATCAGACAAGGTCACATGTTTCCAGTTGTCAAGTGTCCAGTCGATGTGTTCATGGGCCCAGGAGAGATGTTGCTGACGATGTCCTGTTGTTAGCAAGGGCACCCTCATGGGTCTTCTGCTTCCATATCCCATGGACACCAGATTTCATTGCGCAGTTCGCATCGATACAGCTCTAGTGTCACCCTGGTTAAAATCTGATGTCATCTGGCATAGGTCAGTTGCCTGTTAGCGGTGACCATCCTACTCAGATGCCATTGGTGCCTTTCATTCAGGCCTGCTAGATGGCCAAGAGGGCTAGAGCGTAGGCTTTCTAGTTCTCGAGTCCGCCTGGTCGTGGGTTCGAATCCCGCCATGGGCATGGATGTTTGTGTTTGTCCCGGGCTGCGTACACATATAACTCGTGTAAAAGGCACAAAATGACCTTAGTAGTTGATGCCAAAAAGTTCTAATAAACCAACCAATCTTTCATTCAGAAAGTGTGGTCGACCACTGTGTTGTCCATAGCGGGAGGTAATACCGTCAAGTTCGTACTCTCGGTAAACTCTTGAAACTGTGGACCGTGGGATGTTGAATTCTTGAGCCACCTCCAATATTGTGCTCCACATACCAAGCCACGTTCAAACTCTGATAGCTCTCGTCGTGTAGCCATTGTCACACTGAACACCTCATCCCTTACTCATGACAGTGTAACTAAACCTACTGACACTGATTTGCATATAGTGGATATATACTATCTCGCCATTCATCATTGGACACCTCTCCAAAAGCGCTCGGGATCATCCATACATACCATACAATCTATAAAAGACATTGATGGGTTAGAGAGACACTCATAGAAGCTACCGCAGTCAATATGAACAGACAATGCGAACTTAGTGCAGAGGAAAGAGGGATGATCATTGGAACCCACGAGTTTGGGCATTTGATCCGTGAGATTTCCAACAATTTAACAGTGCATGCGTGTGTTTGCGCGCATGCATCTGTGTGAGGAAACTTGACTGGCTAGTCAAAATGTCCAGACCTCAACCCCAATGAACACCTTTGGGATGAATTGGAGCACTGGTTAAGAGCAAGGCCAAGCCGCCTAAAAAACACCATTGAGCTGTTTGCCAATTTGAAGAATGAATGGAGCAAGATTCCCACCGACACATACAGTGGCGGCCAAAAGTATTCAATCAAAGCTTTTTTAGACTAGAACTTGCTTATTTTCATTCCAATCAAAAAAATAAAAAAGCATTGGAAAGATCAGATAAAATCGATTAATATAGCCAAAATTTTTAATCTATAAATGTGTTCTTTTATTTGGTATCAATTAAAACCTTAACACCCCTGGTCAAAAGAAATCAATCAATCTCATTATTAAAATATTTCTCTGTGATTGTTAATGCTTACTGACACCTTATTGCTGGGTGCATTTTGCAAATGAACTAAGTGAAAAAATGGTACCATACAGTTCAATTCAGCTGTGTGAAATTATTGTTAAAATGTGCAACGAACAATGCAAACTACAACGCAAGGTAGCAGCATTATTGGGTGTAGCTCAATCAACGGCTAACAAACCGAAGTTGGGACGCCCAAGAAAAACAACTCCAAGAATCGATAAGCTCATCAAATGGAAATCGACAAGCGATGTTACAAAGGATGCTGGATGTTACAAATCGTGAACTGAATTTGGAAATGAACATTAATGTCAGTCAATGAACCTTGCACCTCGGCTACAAGCTGCAGGACTTAATGAGTGCATTGGTGTAAAAAAGCCTCTCATCAGTAGCAAGAACAGGAAGGCATGATTAGCTTTTGCACGAGAACATTTGAGTTAGGGACCATCCTAATGGAAGAAGATCCTGTTCAGTGACGAGAGTAAGTTTATGCCATTTGGCAATGATGGACGTCAGTACGTACAATGTCCAGTTGGAACCTGAAACAATGTGTGATATCAACATCCCATTGTGAAACACGGAGGAGTGAGGGACTGACAACGGACATCACAAGGAGTGAGGTTAAGGTAGCACTGAAGCACATGAAGAGAGGTAAAGCAGTTGGACCGGACGGACTTCCAGCTGAAGCTTGCAAGGTCCTTGGAGAGGAAGGGCTGGACTTGCTATGGGATCTCTTGGTGAAGATCTACAGAGAGGAGGAGATACCAGACGAATGGAGAGAAAGTATTCGCATCCCAATCTACAAAGGTAAAGAGGGAATCCAAATGTGTGATAACTACAGAGGAATTAAGCTAATGTCACACACCATGAAGATCTTGGAGAGGATCCTGGACAAACGACTGAGAGCTGAAGTTAACCTCTTCACGACCAGTGATGAACATGCATTCGTCAAGCTAGACCCTCCGTCCAATACCATAACGAACATGCATTCGTCATTTTCAGTTATTAATTGTATTAAATAAATGAAAACGTGGTTAATAAATGAAAAAATAATTTTTCATTTAGGAATATTGTATTAAGGAATGAAACAGTAAACTCATCTGGGACAGTTTATTCTTTTATGGGTCCATTTTCCTGTCGATAGATGGAGCCATTGCGTTTATTTCCTAATTGCTTATTTCAACACCGTTGTACATGTACATCGTATTTGCACCGTTTTTTTTTTTGTTTTTGTTTTTTTTTAATTTAAATTATTTTAATGTATAATACAATCAGTTTATAATAATTACAATACAATAAAATCAGTTAATACAATAAAATGTAACCACTGAGCCTAAGCTCGTAGGGTTTCCACTAAAACTAAAACTAAAAACTAAATCTAAAAGGAGGATTAAAAAAATAATAATATAAAATTATGATGGAAAAGGAAAAAAAGAATCAAAATCATTATTTGAAGAGACCCATTTTCTTATAACTCTCTGCCAATTTCCTTTAAGGGAAATATAAAATATAATATATATAAGAGCAGAATTATAAATTCTTCTAGAAATAAAATAATATTGATGAAGAGAATTTGTATGTACAACAGCTGGAATTGAAATCGCATTAGTCGCTTATTTCGTAAAAAATGGTTGATGAGTGTGTCGAACCAAGTAGTGATGTAGAAGATCATTCGTAAAAAATAAATATATGTAATGAATTTATTATTCCTTCTGTTCCAAATTGCATGCTCATTTTTTCATAAATATTTAGTGCGATAAGATACCTGTAATTTCCAACACGAGGATATCAATTTTCTTACAAAACTGTACATGAAATTGCACATGAAGATTGCATGTGAAATTGTACAAGAAAATTGTACATCAAAATTTTCTTACAGAAATTGTACGTGCGTTCGTCACTGGTTTGTCAGATAGTACCTAAAATCTGGTCCTGAGAGGTATCCTTCAAAATTTAGGCTGGTCGTGAAGAGGTTAATATTGGGAGTCAACAGTTTGGTTTCATGCCAGGAAAGTCAACCATTGATGCAATCTTTAGCTTGAGACAAATGATGGAGAAGTTCAGAGAGAAACAACAAGAATTCCATCTTGTCTTCATTAACCTGGAAAAGGCATATGACAGAGTGCCAAGGCAAGAAGTTTGGAGGCCTCAGAGTTAGAAACGCACCAGAGAAATATGTCAGATTAATTCAAGAAATGTATAGGAAAGCCAAGACGAAAGTGCGAACCTATCACGTGTAGCTTTGAAGTGAGAGTGGGTCTCCACCAGGGCTTGGCACTGAGTTCTTCCCTGTTCAACATAGTGATAGATGTCATATCAGAGAAAATCAGGGAAGAAGCGCCTTGGAACATGCTCTATGCGGATAATATAGTTTTATGTGCAAGATCTAGAGCAAAGGTCAAAGAAAAGCTAGAGGAATAGAGGAAAGGTCTGGAAGACAGGGGACTGAAAATCAGCAGAAGCAAGACAGAATATATAGCATGCAACATAGAGGCCCAGAAAAATGAGGAGCTGAAACTGATGGAGACAGCAACCAGGAAAACTGACCATTTCAGATACCTTGGATCGAGAGTTGATGAATGGAGTGAGACGGGTAGGGAAGTGACTAGCAGAATACAGACTGGTTGGAAAAATTGGATAGAGTTTTCTGGAGTCCTCTGCGATAAGAAGATCCCTGTGCGTCTAAAGGGCAAAATTTACAGGACGGTGGTGAGACCTACAATGCTGTATGGAATGGAAACATTCTCTCTACAAAAGTCCAATATACAAAGGATGAAGGTGGCAGGATTAGAAATGACAGGATTAGAAATGAGCGCATTCGAGGAACAGTGAAAGTTACAGATATTGAAAATAAAATCCAAGAAAATAGACTGAGATGGTTTGGCCATGTAATGAGAAGAGACGAGAACTACACTGGCAAAAGAGCTATGAATATGAAAGTGGAGGGAAGGAGGAAAAGAGGACGACCCAAGAGAAGATCGCAAGATATGGTCGAAGATCTGAAATCAAAGGGTCTCAGAAGGGAATGGATAGAGGACAGAGAGAAATGGAGAAAGCTCATCAAAAACAGCAACCCCACATAGAAGTGGGAAAAGCTGAAGAAGAAGAATTATATACAATATTAATTTAATTATAATTTAATTTAATTAATTATATCTATAATTTAAGTTAAATTTAAGTTAATTTATAAGTTAAATTAAATATATAATAATAATCATAAAAAAATTATATAAATTTTATCAAATTTGATAAAGAAATTTCTTCTAAATTGGAATATATATCTTGTTTTGCACCTTTGGAAATAAATTAATGGTTGGGTCTTTCTTGCAATACTAAATTTTAATATAATTGCTGACGACCGTTTCAACTATTTTGCACATTTTTAAAGTCAAGATATTACAAATATTTGAAAATATAACAATACAGATTTGTTCGTTCTAACTGTTTCATTATGCTGATTTTGTTGTAGTCATTAGAAATTTTTAAAGAAAAAAAGGAAAATGAAAATTTATTATTGAATAATCAAATGGCATCCGACGTAGACTTGTTATTCAGGCTTTCAAAAGTCATACCTTAATTTGTTATATTATTGTTGTAAAATTATTCAAATTACTCAGTAGTTGTAAAATTCTAATTTCTCTGCCGGTAGGATAATTTTAATGGAACTCCCTGACAATTACCTGATTTTTCCAGAAGTGTAAAATGCCCTATCAATTTCTTGTTTTCCAGCTTCTTCGCCAGTCTTATAAGTGCTCCCCCATATATTTCCCAGGTGTGCTATGGTCGAGTATGACTCATCCACTTTCCGATGCCTTAGCATTGTGTGACACATCTGTGTACAGTGAAACCTCTTTAAGCCGACCAGCAATGGTTCCACGAAATAGTGGTCGTTTGGAGAGGTGGTCTTCTTAAAGAATTGGGGGGGGGGGCCTAAGCGTAATTTATAAAGTTTCATTGTCTCAATTGTTTAACATTTTAAGGATATAATCTGATGATATACAAAGCTTGCTCTTTTGGTTTCATTTATTATTTTAGTGATTTGCATAATGGACTAAAGTTTTATAAATGAATTTGAATGAAATTTTCATAACTTTATGCAGTAATGTGGCTATTCAAAATAAACAATACGTGAAAACAAAATATTAATACCTAATACATGTATAATTACATAGCAATAAAAGTGATCCCAATTATTGGATCAAAAATTTCCCCTATTCTTTGTTGAAAAACTGCAACATTGAAGTTTATTTTTTTCTGCTCAACATTTTACGTACTGTAACTTGTTGATATTCTTTTTTCACCTCTTCAAACAAATTCAGCAAGTTCTGACTTGGTCTTGTAGCGATAAAAAACAAAGTTTTCTTTTTGACATGGTGACAATAGCAGGCAAGAAATTGAAATGTGATGTGAAGAGTGAAAGTGATGTAAAGTGAGCCCAACACTTGCATTCTCAACTGCAATCACATGTTGAGCTCTTCGTAACTGTAAGATAAAGCAGCGGTGTGAGTGAATGCCACTGGTACACAAAGCAAAGAAACGGATTGAACAATGCTCAGTTTCCTACTCCTCCTTCAAAAAAATGAGCATACTCTTTAAATTAGAGGAAGTGGCATTATTAACGCTTCAATCCCAAGACCAACGACCACCCATTTCAGGCACTAATCATTGATGTTCCCTCTTTAAACCGACCAGTAAACATGGCAAAATCAAGTCATGGCAATCTTGACTCGATTTTGCCATGTCTTCTGGTCGGTTTAAAGAGAGTATATTGATGGTTGGTGCCTGAAATGGGTGGTCTTTGGTCGAGTAAAGAGGTGGTCGGCTTAAAGAGGGAAAAAATGCATTATACCTATGAGACATTAATTCCGTGCCAAGGAAAAGTGGTCGAGTTAAGAGGGGGTCGTGTTAAAGAGGTGGTCGAGAATAGAGGTTTCACTGTATTAAGTAATCTGTGTCTTGACTGATGCTATCAGTGATCCCAGCCTACAATGACAAGAGACAGTGTAGGCTATGATGATGGTGACTGATTGTAAACATGTGAAAACTGGAAATGAAGCAGGAAATGCCTGTCACCAACATTTTGGAAATAGTGCATGTGCAAGTCTAATTATCTTTAAAATTTAAGAAGCATATTTTTTCATTAATTATGCTTCTTAAAATTTCACAAGTACTTGAAATTGAATAAAAATAATTTGATTCTTGGTTTCAAAAAAATTATTTAAGATATCCCATTTCATTAGCAAGATAACACATTCTCAAAGAGGAGGTGATTAAACCCCGTTAACACTCCCAACGCTGCCAAGACAGGTTGAAAAATAGTATAGATGATGATGCAACTGAAATAACATTACGACAAAATTCCAACTAATAATTATAAAGAACAATTTTTACCTTTAGCATTATGTTTTTAATGCAAATTTCATAACTTCGTACACTTTAAAAAAACATATTAAAATAACGAAGCAATATACAAGGGTTGCCCAGAAATAATGCACCACAATCTTTTTCTTCAACTATTATTTATTGAACACAATGGAACTTATACACAAGAAAGAATGATGTTTCTTCTACACTCCCTATTTTTCCACATAATCTCCATTCCGTTCTATGGCCTTCCTCCAGCGAGACACAAGGACGTGTATGCCTTGCCAGTAACAGTACTTGTTCTGTTCACGCAGCCATGTCTTTACTGTGCAAATCACCTCTTCGTCATCCTCAAAATGCCTTCCATGAATGGCATTCTTCAATGGCCCAAACAAGTGAAAGCCTGAGGGCGCTAGGTCAAGACTGTAGGTTGGATGGGGTAACACTGTCCAACCCTGTTTCGTGATGTGTTACGACTTCCTCAAACTGGTGTGAGGCCGAGCATATAGTGTTGAAGCAAACAATCAGCTGGGTTCTTATGGCTTCTTGAGTTTGGTTAATGTGTTCGCATACGCCTCAGAATTAATGGTGCTGCATCAATGAGTATGACACCATCACAGTCTCAAAACACAGTGATCATGACCATACCAGCAGAAGCAGTTGCTTTGAATTTTTTCTTCTGTGGAGAGTGCGGATGATGCCATTCCATCGATTGTCCTTTCGGGCTCAAAATGGTGCACCAACGTTTCATCAGCTGTCACAATCCGGGAAAAGAAGGCTTCCCCCTCAGCTTGAAAATGTTGAATAGATACCAAATTCAAGATGCAGCAACTCAGAAGAAATGTTTTTTCTCAGAGCTTTGTGTTCCTCTGTAAGACAGCGCGGAACCCATCATGAACACGTTTTTGTGTAATCAAGAGCATGGATGATTTCACCTTTGCTGATTGACAGCTCCAGTGCCAACTGCCGAGTCATTCTGCATTGGTCCTGACAAATGAGCGCATCAGCACGCTGCATCTTGTCAGGTGTGACAGCCGAGGATGGCCGATCCGAGCGTGGCAAATCTTGGAGCTCTGCTGAACAAAACCGCTCTGTGCCCAGCGACTAACCGTACTTCTCTCGAACTGCTGATGCTCTAGAAACTGCACATAAACGTTTGTGAATGTTTCCAACCGTTTCTTGCTCCACAGTGAAAAATTCAATGATGACACACTGATTATAACTTACATCACTTACAGACGCCATGTTGTTCCATTGCTGCACGTACGCAATCTGTCGGAAGAAACGAAACTTTGCGCGCGCACTCCGAAAACTTCAAAGAATGCATATCTCAAGTTTTGCATTCGTATTATTGTTGCGGATGGAGAAAAAAATTGTGGTGCATTACTTTCTGGGCTACCCTTGTACAATCATAATTCTAGTTCATTTTTCCTACACAAAATTAACAAAAAGGTATGCACAAAAGAAAACAATTTTTTGCAATTGAACCATTAGTTATCAAGATATAATCTTCTTCTATATATATAAAGAAGGATGTTTGTTTGTGGGTTTGTTTGTTTGTTTTTTATACAGATCTACAGTTTTATTCCGATCTTGATGAAATTTTGCATACTTGACCTTCAAAGCATGAGGAAGGTCACTGTCTACCTCAGGTTTCGAAAAAATAATAATTATTGATAAAAAAATCGATTTTCATGGTTATGGCAGGGCATATTAATGAGAAATATCTCATGACCAACAATGCAAGACAAAGTTTTTGCAACAATAAGTATCAACAATGGTATCAACACGCAATTCACAAACACTCTGCACGGACCAACAATATATATCTCATGACCAACAATGCAAATAAAAGTTTGTGCAACAATAGGTATCAACAATGGTGTCCACACGCAATGCACCAACACTATGCCAGGATCAACAATATATGTCTCATGACCAACAATGCAAGGCAAAGTTTGTGCAATATAGAATTCAATGCATAGAATTCCTGTTATTTAGGCTTTTCTTAGAAAAGAGAATTCTTAGTACTTAACAATTTCTTGAAAATCTTTAAAAATGACCAGTAACTGGAGATAATGAGTTAGCAGACTATTGAGAAAGAATGAAAGACGATAGAGGAAGCACTCCTTTAGCTCCGTGCTATATTGAGCAAATGGTAAGCAAGTAAATAGAAGAATGGAAGTTGCAACAACATCAAGTGTACATCTGAAGTAAGATTACGTGAGTAAGAAATTATTGGAGAGGTCCAACCATTGTGAACCTTTAAAAAATTTTTTTTCCATTTTCATTAAGAATTTTTACTGTATTAATTCTAAGCATTTTCATGTGTTTAATTTTAAGGTATTGCAAAATTTAATTTAATTTTTTGAGACTGTTCTGTTTACCTACAAGTGTAATTATCCCGGGCAACGCCGGGTACCTTTGCTAGTGCCAAATATAAATCAAGTCATCAAAAAACTAAATTTTGAGAAAATAAAATTAGAAGATAAATGTTATTTATAGAGTAACTTTTGTTTATAATTAAAAATTAACTCATAATTAAATTATGTAACTTTGGAAATGTATTCTTTATAATATGAAGAATTTAAAAATGAAAAAATATAAAATCATAATTGAAAAAATGGTGAACGCTATCCTTAGTTATTTACATTAGAATTTTATTGAATATTATCATTTTAAATACATGTATGTAATATTAATTGAAAATGATGTTAATAACAAAGATAAAACAAAGAAAGAAATGAATTGCTTTAATATTAATTTTGCTAAGTATTTTAAACTCATTATCCTATAAATTTCAGCAATTTCATTACCTAATAAATGTAGGAGCAATACGTAACACAATTGATGCCCTTTCTGTGACAGGATGACCATCATAAAAAATATCACGAATTACAGGAGTATCTGAAGTGATACATGCTCCAGCACGAGTAGTGGGAATTCCTAAATAATGCATTGCCTAATAAAAAAAAAAAAAAAAAAATGTGTATCTATTATGGCATATATATTTAAAACAGGGGTGATCAAATAAAACAAAGCTGTAAGTTATAAAAGCCATAAGATTAGGAATCTTGTTTAACAGTGATCCCAAATAAAAGGTGAGGCTGCAAAGTTTGGTGAATGACTAGGTATTCAGAGAGAATACTTTACTGTCCTTCAAAGTAAGCCCCCATGGCTTCAATACACTTTTGACATTGTTCAAAAGCACGAAAATAAAATTTGAATAGGTATTAGTAAAGTAATTTCCACATCGAACACAAGAAAAATAATGGCAATTATGAAAAATCGTAGGGAGAATGGTAGTCATTCTCACTACACAAACTATTAATTTTTTTTCTCAGAAAATTTTGAGAAGTGCATCGAATGGCTTTGCATGGGTGTTTAATTTTGTGAAAGCTAATCATAGAATATTTTTTTATCAAAATCGGTGAGTCCGAGTACAAGGACTCTCCTTGTAAGACTATTGCCCATAGCTGTTCCCGAGGTCAACTTATAAAATTTGGAATTGAATTGAAAGAAATCTTCATACATGCATACCTCAATTAATCAGATTTATTCATTAGTCGCATTCAATACCTTTTACGAGGGCGTATTGAAAAGTAATGCCTCCATGCCTGTAACTTTTTTATTTGTTAACCGATTTTCAAAATTCTTTTTGTATCTTATATTCACATTTGTCCTCTATGTAATGCACTATTCACTTTTCAACATAGTCCCCATCCCTTTCCACACATTGCACCAACGCGTTACTAGTTGGGTGAACCCGTCAGAGAGGAATTCCGGAGTTGTTGTCGACACAAGGGTTGAATGGCAGCTTTGGACCCTCTTTGGAGTACGATAACGTCCGCCTGCACAGGAGTCGCCACACACCAGAGGCGTTGCAGTGCCTACAGTTCAAAGATGAATGACTGAAATTCAAAGATGAAAGACTTTGCACCTTGCCACTTTCACCGCTTCCCAAAGAAGAAAGAGCCCCTTAAGGGACATGAGTTGGTTCTGACGGCGAGGTAAACGCTGCCATTCAATTCTGGTATCAACAACTCTGGAATTCCTCTTTGACGTGTTCACCCAACTAATCACGGGTTGGCGCAATGCGTGGAAAGGGATGGGGACTATGTCAAAAAGTAAATACTGCATTACATAGAGGACAAATGTGAGTATAAGATACAAAAAGAATTTTGAAAATCGGTTAACAAATAAAAAAGTTACAGCCATGAAAGCATTACTTTTCAATACGCCCTCGTACTTACGGGGAAAGTGACTTTGTCTTTGCTTTTGAAAAGCAAAGAAAATTGGTTTTCTTTGTGAATGAATCCGTAAGTGAAAAAAATCACTTTTGCTGCTTTTGTTACTTTCGCATCTTAAACTCCGTTGCCATAAGTAGACTATGAGGAACATATTTAAATTATTTCAAAAATATTAAGTGATTTATTGATTGTGAAAAATTTTTTTATTGTTCTTCATGGTTTGATTATTCCTCAATGTATAACCAACAAAATGTACAACATTAAATACGTTATTTACACCGTTAAATTACAACTTTTAATGGTGGGCAATCACCGAAGCGAGCGAAGCGGCAATTCAAGATGGCTTCCACTAAAGCTGAAGTTAACAGTTGTAAAGTCAGAAAAGTAACAAAAGCAGGGGGGAAAGTGGGTACTGACTTGCTTTCAGAAAAGTCACTTCTGAGACTTCGCTTTCCTCAAAATGACGTAACCGAAAGTGACTTAAACAAGATAAGCGAGGAAAGCAAGCAAAGTAGAGAGGTCTTGAATGCGACTATTGACTTTTTCGAAATCAACTTTGAAAGAAGATAGAAAAGTTTTAAGATAACCAATAGTGACATCAACAGGAACGCTGGAAAAAAAGGGAACAAACATCGAAAGAGACCAGTATTTTGCCTGTGCTTTATTTTTTATGAACGGGGCCCATGCGCAATTTGCACGGTGATTAGTTTTATCAAATTCAGTTCATTCAAATTGTTTCGTTTGATGAACTCCCATTTTCTCCTTTATTTATAGTTTTGTGATTGATTGTTGATTGATGATAAAAATTGTTGCTCAGACAACAATGGTCAGGTGACTTTTCAGTTCCGGCGTATGCTTTTAGTGAGTGCCAACAATCCTTAAACATCCAACAACAATGCAAAATTCCTTCCGTGACAAACTCACATGTTCTCCTTTATTTATAGTTGGATTTTTATTTTTTTCAATCTGGATGTAAGAGCCATGTCCTTTGTTCCCAATGTTGCTCCTATAATTGGACTCTACTGTACTTTCTTTATTATTTAACCTTTATTTTTTAGTTTACTTTCCCTCCCCCTTATTTTATTGGTTCATTGTTTTAATATGTCCATAAGTCGTTAATATCCCTTCCGCATAACCAATGGGAGATGTTCTTGGCAATTTGTCTGCCCCCCCCCCCCTCCCATCTAGCATTAATTTCTTTTTTACAGTAAAATCCCGTGACAACGTACTCCAAGAGAACTGGAATTTTGTACGCTAATCTGTGGTGTACATTATTCTGAAACTGGGGGGGGGGGGTGAACGATGCATATACAATGTACAGTAAGTGCAGAGAAAAACATAAGAATACATGAAGTGTAGCATTTTATTTTATTCAATACAAATACAGAATACATGTAGTATTACAGTTGATTAATTTTTTAAAAAAAATCTGTAATGACCGTCTGCTTTCTTTCCATAACTTGAGACAGACGTTACCTCTGGTTCTAAATGGCTATTTTTATCTTCATATTCCTGGTCACTTTCAATTTCATTTTATTTTTGTCCATGTTAATGCATGTACACAGTGAGAAATATATCTGTTCATGTATTTAAAATTAAAATAAACAAACACATGGTGATATGATCTTACCGTATTGATGATGGGCAATCATCCGTCAAGTGAAGCCTTCCCGTCTCATTGCCATACAGTATGGGTCCCGAATTTGATCAAATATTAACGTTACACACAGTTTTTTGTACCCTGTTGTTTTACCAAAATTCATCATTTTAGATGTTACAGAACTTGAGTTATTAACTTGTTGATCTTGGTGGCGGAGTTTTTATTTCTGTTCATATCTCAGTTATCGTTCATATTCGGACCCATGTTCATTATGAACTTTTTTGCTTAGAATCACCAATACTACCTCCCCTATAAGTTTGTATAATGAATTCTGAATCACCCTGTATCTGCCACACTGACCAACCAATGAAATGTTAACTTGGCTTAATTAGCCCATTGGCTTAAGTGATGACATGTCGTTTTATTTTGATGCATTGCCATTTGCCAATTTTGCATGGGCTGCTCAGGGTATTGACCAATCAGAATAAGACATTCGAACGATATGTGCTCTAATGAAGGGATAATTTAACCAAGGGAACATAAAATTAGTTTGTTAATCTGAAATGTATGTTAATTCAAAGTATGTTAAACTGAAACGCCTAGCATTAAAATGCCTAGATTTCGGCCGGGGATTTAAAATTTTTGTTATTCTGAAATGTATGTTAAAGTGAGGTACGTTGTAACGAGATTTTACTGTACTTTTTGTGTCTCACCGCTGTATCCGGTATTTCAACTCTCCTTGTGGATTAGAGGTTCCCCATTTTTTGGCTATTCTTTTAATGTTAAAAAGCTTCAGTTTAACATGCCTCACATTAACATACATTTCAGATTAATGTTCTAACATAACATTCCTTAGGTAAGCTCTCCCCTCATTAGAACGATTATAGGTCAAAAGCCTTGCTCTGATTGGTCAAAACAAGGTGTTGCATCTTTATCATGTTATGTACAAAGATCCATGCCAAGGTAGGGACACAGAATAAGGAAACACAGAAGCGACACTCCCTTCACATGCACGAGTGCACCCTAGCACCAGGCTGTAACACTAAATAACAGATGATATGACCAGTGTTTTTCTACAGGGTGATGCAAAAACTCAACTTACAAACTTTTAGGAGAAGTAATATGGGTGATTCTAAGCAAAAAAGTTCATATGAACATTGGTCCAAAGTTGAACGATAATTGAGATATAAATGCCACCAGAAATAAAAATGCCACCACCAAGATTAACAATTTAATAACTCAGGTTCAATAACACTTAGAATAATGAAATTTGGAGGAATAATAGGGTACATACAACTGTGTATAACGTTAAAATTTGATCGAATTTGAAGAAGTAGTTTCCAGGTTACACTGTCAAAAGCTTAACACATGCGGATTAGTACTCACTCGTGTTGTTACGATGTTGAATGCGCAACTCTGAAACTGCTTGTTGGAATTCGATCAAATTTTAACGGTTTACGCGTTGTATGTATCCTATTATTCCACCAAATTTCATTATCCTATGTGTTATGGAACTTGAGTTATTAATTTGTTGATCTTGGTGGTGGCATTTTTATTTCTGTTCATATCACAGTTATTGTTCAAATTCGGACCCACGTTCATATGAATTTTTTTGCTTAGAATCACCCTAAGCAAAAGAGTTTGTACGTTGAGTTTTGAATCGCCCTATATTGTGTGATAATATAACCACCCGTTATATTATTAACTAGCAGAAGCACCTGGTGTTGCCCGGAATAATTACAGAAATAAGTAAACAGAACAACCTCTAGAGGTTATATAATAACTCAAATTGGTTTTCAGTAATTGTACAATTTCCTGCTGTAGATGAAACTCCATTTGCTCCTTTTTTTGCCTATATTGGAGAAATCCTCAAAATTTCACATCGCCAATATGCGTATCAGAAAGAAAATTACTGAACTCAGCAGTTGGATGCAGTAATGATCGTGGGAATAGTGAAAAAATATAATTTTTCAGATTTCCCAAGGATGAGAGCAGGTGATACAACATTAATTCATGTCAAAAATTACGTAGAGTTTGTGATGCCATAACGTAGCTTAAAAGATTTAAGATTAAACATTAAAAAATATTAGAAATAAAAGATATGTTTTATGATAACAATTATGTATTTTGTATATTCCATAACATACAAAACCCTCTTTGTTACTTTTTTTAGTCCTGCATGCGCTGCATGGTTTTCGTGCCTCACACAATTGCATAGGAATTGATGCGAGTGTCGCTTCTGTATTTCCTTATCCTGTGGTAGGGATGATAAGAGAACTCTTCCAGGAATGGCTATTAAAAATGATTCAGAAATGGGCAAAGAAAAGAGGGAAATAATTTTGTGACTAATAAGTGTTCAATATATTTTGTTAATGTATGTTTAAGAAAACATTGCGATCCTTCCATCAAATTGTACATATACACTACAATCACTGGACCAAAGCATCACAAAAAAACGTAAAGACCATTTCCAGAAACATTTGTTGCAGAGAATTTTGCTTAATGAATGGCTGTGAATTAAGAATGCAATTGAAATGCTTGCAAGTGGCCAGAAATGTGTCCAGTCAATAGTGATTGCAAACTGTGTTCAAAGGTCTGTATTCATATTGTATAAATTAATTACATTTTATTATATTGTATGTCTTTTGTGATTAAATTATTCTTCTACATTTAAGTATTCTAATATATTTTATACAAGCATTTCCTTACTATACTAGGTAGTCTACATGGGCTTGTGTCGTGCCCCCCCCCCCCTCCTCCAAAGTTTCAGATTAGCGTTCACTTCACATTAACTTTCAAAATTCCGTTTCCCTTGGAGTACGTTAAATGTTTTACTGTATCTGATACTAATTTGACATTAGCAGTTATTCGCATAGCATCCCTTTGTCAGTAAATAGCAGAAGACAAAATGCACATTGGATCAAAATGGTATTGGAGTTTGTTTGAGAATAGCCCTATGACAGTCTACATTTATGGAATAAAGTTACATCAACTCATGGTTTATATTAAGTATTTTTCAACAATAATCATGCAAACATGCTACAACCCTGTATAAATTTATTATAGTAAATTTCATGTCTCATCATGGAACACCCTGTATAAAGTCTCAAAACATTAAGATCAAGGAGAAAGAAAAAAAAAAAAGAAAAAAAAAGTTATTTTTTTCATATCTCAGGCAATTCTTTACTGTTATGATAATTTCACATACCTCACTACATAAAAATTCCCTAATACTTGATCTTAAGACTTTTCTTCCATCTGCTTGACGAGAATAAGGAGTTTTTCCAGCACCTTTCAGTTGGATCTCCCATCTTTCTTTATTTTTATTAACGATCTCACCTAAATAGCTTAAAACAAGAAATAATATTTGAAATCTATACAGCATTAACAGACTTACAAATTATTTAAAAATTAGTAGTTCAATTACATTGCTGCACCATCTCCTAGCTGGCCAGCAAACTGTCCAAACTGATGACCACAATAACAGTGTGAAGCTGGATCTGATCCAGGTAGTAATTTATTGCCAGAAAAATATACACTGAAATCTGGGCGCTGCAATTCATTTTCCGGTAAATCTAACAAAGCCATGGCTTCAGATGAATAGCAAACAGTTTTGGGATTTTCTACAGGTGTTGGTTGTACTCTAGAAAAACAAGCATTGGCCACCTGTCGAACATAGTTATCAGCATTAGAATCGATAGGTAATGCCCTTAAGACAAGATTATCAAAGGAAAGTGTTTCAAGAGTCGACATTTTTAGGGAACAATTTTTCTCAACAGCAACAGTCGATCTCAACCACTTATTTGACACAATGAATAGGGAGAATTTTTTAATAATACAAAATGAATTTAGAAGTAGTTTTTTCTTCTTGATAACAAAAACTGGAGATAGCATTCCACCTGTAAAATATAATAATAAAAAAAAATCCAATTAAAAAATTAATTTAAAACTTATAATTTTTATTCTTAAAGATTACAACATCATAAACTGAGTGCCCAAAAATCATGGGAAGGCACTAGATGTGGATGTGGATGTTAATACTCCTCCGTGACCCTCAAAACTGCAGTAGAGGCATGGACTCTACAAGGTGTTGGAATCATTCTGGAGACTTATTGACCCACATATCTTGCAGTGCTATCCACAATTGTTCTTGTTCTTGTGTAGTTGTTGCTGGGTTCATTGAGCATACACTGCTATCTACAGCATCCCATAAATGCTCGATTGGATTAAGATAGGGTGATCTGGGGTGGGGCCAAACCATGATCCTTGAATTCACTGGAGTGTTCATCAAACCACCTGCATGCAACCAAAAAGCAGTGACATATTGCATTGTTCTGTTGATATATGGCATCTCCATCAGGATACTGTAATGCCAGAAAGGGATGCAGATGATCTGAAAGAATGTCCACAATGTGCACCTGCAGCCGGACAATGGGGCCTAATTGTGACCATGTGAACACAGCCCAGACCATTACTAAGCCATCTCCTGCCTGGACACAACCTTGTTAACATGCAGGATCCATAGCTTCATGGGTCATATGCCATACTCTCATACGCCCATCAGCTCGATACAACTGAAACCGGAATTCATCTGACCATGCTACACATCCAGTGACAATGTTCGCAGGCCCATGCCAGTCGTTGAGCTCTGTCGAGGTGTCAGCAAAGGAACACGAATCGGTCGTCAGCTGCTGAAGCCTATGTGGTGTGTTTGTCTCTGCACGGTCCTGGTAGAAATGCGTTCCTGACACCCACATTCAAATCGGCAGTGATCTGACTCACAGTAGCTGTCAATCGCCCCATATGGCTCTGCTGAGGTGATGCGACGTCCATTCGTGAAACACTTGTAGTTGTCCTATGCAGCAGTTTACACGTGTGGAAACATTATCTCTGCGATATTGAAGATCCACCCAGGAAACCCTAATTCTTGTGTAATCTCCGACATGCTATGACCTGTATGTCTTGCACCGATTATCTTTTGATGTTCAAGTCGGTTATCTCGCGAATTGTTTCATATTCGCTACACACCTGAGTGTAACAGAATGCTCAGATATCATGTCTATACTAGCAGCATATGCCGCATCGGGTCGCTACATTCAGGAGTCATACAGGGCACTTCTTCAAATGGGACATCCCTTCCTATGACTTTTGGCCACTCAGTTTAATAATATTTAATTTAACATCTGGTATATGATATATTGGCATCATGAGTTATCATAATAGAAGATACTCTGATAATAATCTGGTTCTGAATCCATAGACTGATTTACAGCACACAAAGTCTGCTGATGCTTGGAAATTTTTTCTTAAAAGCTCTCATTTCCTTCTATCCTTTTGACTCTACAGCTAGGAGCCAGGTGCAGTTTGGTTAAAATTGCAATGAACATAACATCCATGTTCTTCTCATCTGCAGTCATAGCAGCTGCAAGGTTTGGAACAGGCATTCAAAATGAAGGATAAAACCACTTATTTTCCTTTTAAAAATATAACTGAAGAATGAGCAAATATTCATATACAGGATGTTTCTAAACGGAAGGACAATAAGTACCTAGCGTGATCCTTTGCATGATGAGAAACTTAAGGGCCCTTATGCAAAAATGTTCAAAACTCTAATGTTAAGGGTCTAAACAGCACGAAGTTTGCTGAAAACCCGGCGAAAACGTCATTTAATCTCAACAAGTGGCTCAGTTCATTATTTTGATAAGTGGAATAGACTGAAATGCTCTTTGATTAGGACACTGTTTCAACAATTGAAAACACGCAGTTCTACAACTGTTTTATGTGCAATTGTTTTAATTAAACGCGCTGCATCATTGCGACGTCGTACAGTACTACTTATTTTAACAAGGCACTATATTGTTTTTTAAAACTTCCTCGCCCCTTTGAATTTAATGAACAGCTGGTACAGAAAGTTCATAAATGACGTAACAATGTGATTTTTGTACACCCCGAATTTTGAGTTTTTGATATTTTCGATAAGGAACATTTTGCTTCGATTGATGCATGGAATCATGCTACATACGTATTGTCCTTCCATTTAGAAACATCCCTGTATATGCTGGATTCAAATCAAAGAAACTTATGTAAAAAGCCAGATTATTCTAAGCAAATATGGATTAAAAGCAATAGCCATCGCTTTTAATAATAAACAATTAACATGAATGCTGTACTTGAGTTTAACACTGCTTACATATAATTATAATTTCTGGAAAGAATGTAAATGCTATTTTTTTCTCATTTTTATATGTAAATATGTAAAATTATCAGTTTTAATCTCTATCTATAACATATCCAGAGAAAGTAGAATAAGCATTGGACAGCATTGATTAGCAATTGATTAGCAATCAATTATGACAGGTATTGACATGCATAGAATTAAGGGTTTCATCATTATCTACTTAAACCTGTTTCACATAGGGCTTTGCAGATGGAAAAAAAAAAGCGGAAGTACAATCTGCATGCAAAAGCAGATCTTTTTTCGCAAATTGAGGCAGTTCACAATCATGCCAAATGTTGCATATGCAGTCCACAAGAGCTGCGGAAGCGGATTTTTCATTTCAAGAGGGTCTGGTGAATCACAAAGCATGCAGGGAGAACCTTAAACGGGAAAAGATAAAAGTTTCAATAATACAAAAATATACAAAATAAATCGACACCTTCTTTGTTCCTTCGCTCGATGAACAACGATAGCATTTCATGAGAAGGCTCCATTTTAAGAGGATACTACTTACAGAAAACAATCAGAAGACAGTTTATGCAGAAGAGTTTTAATTGTGAAATGCCTGGCGGAATCCGCCTTTCCGTGCTGACTGTGCATTGAGGCGCCACTATACGCAACCTAAGGCAGTTCATATAAGGCAGTTCATCTTTGGGCGATCTTAGTATAACTCTAATTCCACTTATAATATTTTTATAACTTAAGTAGTTTTTTTAAATTTAATTTTTCGAACATCAGTTTTCAAAGCTCAAATCGTTTGAGCTCTGCCTCAATTCACCGCTAGGGTTCACATATGCATGACGTCAACTGGATAATCGTCTAAGTGGATCTGCATACGCTCCGCCAGTGGCTTTCTACGTGAAACCGGCTTTAAGCCAGAAAAGCAGACAAGTAATATAGGAATGGTCAATTACCCAATGCCACTTTTTACTGATGGAGCAATGGGGAAAAGGTTATATTAAAAAGTTAAAGAGTTCAAATTTTCCAAATTAATATTTAGCTAACATTTAATCTGTACTATATCCGTAATATAGCACAGTATTTACTAAAAGGTAGGTTGACCTTCAAATATTTAGCCAACTACCAATAAAAAAAACATACGATTATGAAAAGCTAGTTCTCAAATTTAAAAAAAAAAACTCTGGTCTATCGATAAGCCAAACCCAATTTTTTGGATACCTTACAGATGGTAAAATTCTCAGCGTATCTTTAAGTGAATATGGCAAACAGGATACAAAAATTATTCAAATACATCATGCAAAACGTATTGGAATGCTTAGGTTGTTTCTGCTATTTGCTACCCTTACATACAGGTCAAAAATAAAATTACCTAGGTATCACTTAAATATTTCTTAATACCAATAACAAAAATTGCATGTTTTCAGTGACACTTATCGCTCTAAACAAATCACAATTTAAACACCACTGAGGAAACAATTATTTGATCCCTTCAAGCTTAGAAAAAAATTATTCCAACACAGAAAATAAGTAATGAAAAACTTATTACTTATCCCCTTTGACTTTTATCACTGCTCTAATATGTGAAGGACATTGTTAGAACTATATTTCTGCAATAATCATGTCCAATTTCAGACCAACTGTTAAGAAAAGTAGCTTTACGGTCATCCTTATTTGTAGTTCTTTTTCATTGCTTAGGTTTTGCTTTGCAAAATTTGTAACCCATTTCATTCAGTCGATTTCTTGCTGTTCTCACATTTACATGACACTTTTTCCATTTCTTATCCTGTTCTTTGGATGTACAGCTATCTTTCTTGCAAATTTCTCTGATTTACATTCTGATAATGCCATGTAGACCTTTTTTGACCTCTTCCAGTTCAATTTGCTATGGTACTGGTCTCTTGAAAAGATTCCTACACAATTAACAGTGGACCAGCACATCCAATACATTTGGCAATGTCTCTGTGTTTTACTTGTCCTTAACAAACAAATTATTTGTCTTTTCATGTCTTCACTCAGTTCCTTTGAGTGAGCCATGGTTAATGTAATAAATCACTTGTGCAGTCCAAAATTTACCGAAAACCTATATTATCCCTACAGTGGAAATGGAATAAACTCATGGAAAACTTCCAAGTGTAAACCAATTTGCATAATGTGACATGTTCAAATAATTTTATCCAATGTTTCAAGTGTTCAAATAACTGTTTCCTCAGTGGTGTTTTAATTGTGATTTGTGGGCAACTGACACCAAAAATCATCTATCAATTTTATTATTTTATAACATAAAGGATATGCAACTATACCTTGCACGGGGAAAGAAGAACTTTGACGAATTACCTTTTCCTGGAGTGCCACTATCGTAAAGCACAGAGATAAAGAAATAATGAATAGAAATGAGCAACCCCCCCCCCAACCCCCTACACATAGAGAGGGGTCTTGGCATAACTCTTTTGAAGTTGCCGCTGCTCTATTCAGCAAAGACCTCGTTTGCTTTTTTTTTTACAGTGAGGGAGTGAATTCCAGGAATACCTGAAGAAATTGATTGATCCAATTTTTTCCATATAAGGCAGTTCATCTTTGGGCGATCGTAGTATAACTCTAATTCCACTTATAATATTTTTATAAATATAATTTTTCGAACATCAGTTTTCAAAGCTCAAGTCGTTTGAGCTTTGCCTCAATTCACCGCTAGGGTTCACATACGCATGACGTCAACTGGATAATCGTCTAAGCTATCTAACATAGAATAACTCATCATCGTTTTTCTATTTCGATCATTTTCTAACCTTAATTTTGGAAAATCCAAAGAAAAAAATGAGACCCACTCACATTGAAATGTTCCTAGTTGCACTAGCGTTATTCGGGTTCAAATTTGCAACAAACTTCAATTTTATTTTTCATTGTTTCATTAATATATGTGTCGGTTTCAAATGTTCAAGTTACAAGATTTAAAAAGTGAGCAATTTATACATGAACTGTGGCCTTGGCCTCTCACCTTGTTTCTCATTTTTTACTTTTGTTTACATTTTATATTTTTCCCAATTGTGACAATTATATAAAAGAGGTACATATATATCGTTAAATCAATTCATATTTACATATTTAATCAATTGTCAATTGGTTTGTTAACATGGCTTATTATTGATTGATTAACAATTAGACTCGTCAATTTATATATAAATAATGTGTTTATAACATTCTCTTATACAGGGTGTCCAAAAAGTCTGTTAACATGGCAGATATCTCAAAGCTGTTATAGTGTGGTTTATAGGTAATAGGCGGGTGGGGAATTCATTTTCGCACTCAAATTTGACCTTGACCCCCAAATTTAAGGTCATCCATTTCCTAACTCGAAAAGTATTAAAGATAGAGAAAAATTTCCAATTGCTACCCTGTACAGCAACACCACATAAGTCTAAAAACAATTTTTAATCACACCCTTCCCCTTGAAAGATTTTGAGAAAATGGGCGAAAAAAAGTCACTCAAGAGTGTGCTTCCCCTTCCCAATGGTGTGCCTCACTGCAATTCAAATGTGTCAGAACCTCAGCCAACTTGGCCAGCTAAACCTGCCATTGAGTAACTCTTTCTCGCCCATTTTCTCAAAATCTTTCAAGGGGAGGGGTGTGATTAAAAATTGTTTTTAGACTAATGTGGTGTTCTCTACAGGGTAGCAATTGGAAAATTTTCTCTATCTTTAATAGTTTTCGAGTTAGCAAATGGATGACCTTAAATTTGGGGGTCAAGGTCAAATTTGAGTGCTGCAATGAATTCCCCACCCCCAAATTACCTATAAACCGCACTCATCAGATGTCACCTAACTGGCAGCTTTGAGATATCTGCCATGTTACCAGACTTTTTGGACACCCTGTATAATAAGATTTCGCTCTCTACGCGTGTAAGTTTCTCACACCCGAGTCAATTTTCTTACGACTGGGATGAACCGGTGCCCATAAATATATCTAATTATAAATATTGGTTAATGTTCACTTCTGATCATGTGACTGATCATGCGACCAAAGAAAGTGAATTTATTTTTTAAAGACTGAGGTGCTGTACCCACCAGACCCCCCTCCCTCTAACGAACTGATATATACAACCTGAATGAGACTACTATATTTTTTCCTTACCACATATACAAACATATGCCTACATCGTTTAAGGGGGGAAAATAAAGATACATGAAACAAATTTCCTGTAGTTAAAAATATAAAAGATAAAATTATATACAGCCTATCTTATTCCAATTTCTGAATAAACTGTTCGCATATTTCTGTTCATAATTTGTCTTTAAGATTTTTATCTGAGTATTCTTTTAACTTAAAATTAATAAAGAGCAGGTAGTTTTTCGATTTCACTAATAAATAGCTCTATGTTAATTGACAATTTTATGACAGATTTTAAAAAAAGATGTTAATAGCAAAATTAGTCTGAAAAAAAATTCCCCCAAAAAATAACACACCAGAACTTGTAGTATATATACATAGGAAGTTTTAACAGGTAGGGGTGATAATTTTTTAGCTCAGAGCAATGAAATCATCACCAGTGCACCCCCCCCCTTCTATATCCTATTGATTCTATTCGAGTGAGCAACAATTGATTTGCCTTGAAAAGCATCTTTATCGTTGACAATGCGCACATACCCACAGAATTCCATGTTATTCCGTTTTGCGAAACTATTAAGTTGACAAGAAAGGGATCATAATCAAAAGGCAGAAGATTGAAAGGCTGAAACATTTTTCTCAAAAACTTTTTTCGAGTTGATCTCAGATATCTCAGATTGACCTCGGTTGAATGAATGAGGCTTTAGCGGTAATGACTGCAGGACTGGAAACTCCTTTTGCTCGTATGACATCATTGACCCCCCCCCCGGGGGGGGGGTTGGTTTCAGGATGGTCAGTATATAGCGAATATTTGTTCGTTTTATTAAATAAATAATAAAAGTTTTCGAAATTAAATTATGGATTATGCAATTACGCAGTTTTATTTAATTATTTACTTAATCTTATAGTATCAAAAATTTTGATGTCAGTTGCCCTATAAGTATGCAATTTGTTTACTTCAGTGATGCAATTTTTGTAATTGATATTAAGAAATTGTTAAATGACCCTTGTGTGATTTTTATCTTTGACTCAATGTAATGTTTGTAAGTAACAAACAACCTATGCATTCTAAATAAGTTTTTCATGTTGTTTTGAATAATTTTTGCCAAGGGTTTTATGTAGAGGGTGTTTCAAACCGTTAGGGTCAAAATTCTACTGATGGTAGAGAATTTAAAATCGAGTGTTTTGAGACTGGGAACAATGGTCAAAAGATTTTGAATGAGTAATACGTGCGAGGAACGTTTTTGTAAGCTGCTTTCATTTTCAGAGAAACAATAATTAATTTAATCCATAAAACTTACACCTCAAAGCAATAACATGGGTACAACTTACACAGTTCAGAGGAAACATTCAAAGTGGTGACCACCAGTCTAAATACCTACATTACATTGGCATATGAAACGTTGCCACACTCTTTCAAATATTGCTGATGTCTGTTGTGCAAGGAGACGACAGCTTAGACCCTAATAAGCTGTATCACTTCAGATTTTACTGGGGTGTCATACACCAATGATTTGACGTAACCTACAGGAAAAAAATATAAAGTGAGATCTGGCAAATGCACTGGCCACAGAACAGACCCTCCCCTTAGAATCCAATGACTACAAAAATTGCTGTCCAGGTGCTTGCAGACATCAACACGGATCTGAGCAGGCTGACTGTCATATTGCAGCTATATCCTCACACTCATTACTCGCAAGATCTTCCATTACTCGTAGAAGGTCTTGTGGTGCCTGAAATATGCATTTCTGCCACTGATTCCCTATCTCAAAAGAACTTTTGTGATATCCTGTTTATACTGAGGGTTGCCCAAATGAAAAGTGGCCACTTCCACAGCATCATAACTACAGCAGCAACAACAGCGCTCTAGTGAAGGGTGTGCTAAGAGATTCTTGACGTGTACCAGAGCGCATAAATTGCAACTTCACCTGTTTATGTATATACAAGAAACATTAGAAAAAAGGTATAAAAAAAATGCGTCCATGATGGTGATGTTAACCTTTTTCTTTGACCACCATAGACCACTGCTGATTTTGCCAAAAAGGTGCACAATCAATTCTGCACAGCAACATCATACCCAGGATTTTATTTTGGGGAGGAGGTGGGCAGGGGTCCCACATGTAACAGAACTGTATGGAAGATGGTCAATTTCGAGGGGAGGGGGCATTGTAGTCCCCTCAATCCCCCCCCCCCCCCCTGATTACAGCATTGCTGCTCAGTACTGCAGTACTCTCACAAAACTTCAGCAATCAATCAAAAGCAAATGCTCAGGTTTTCTCTCACAACAGATGATCCTTCTGCACAAAAATGTGTGCTCCGACATCTCCCATGATGTTATAGCAATTCCAATGGTATGTCTTGCAACATCTTGCCTATAGCCCAGACTTTTTACCATGCGATTACCACATCTTTGGGCCACTCAAGAGGACATTGTAAGGAAAACGTTTCAATTCAGATGAAAACGTGAAAGATGAAGTGAAAGACTTTTTCAAAAAACAACCACAATCCTTCTACACAAAGGGAATTGATCTGCCTCAACAAACATGGTGATTACTTTTAAGTTTCAAATAAAAGTATGTCATATCCAGATCGTATTCACTTTTCATTTGGGTAACCCTTGACATAAAACTCATACTTGCTTTATATCAATATAAAAATAAATTACATTATGCTGAAATAAAAAAAAATGTAAAGAACATTCATAAGTTATGCTCATCGCTTGGAAAGCAGTAGTCTAATGGAATTCTGATTATCCAAATCCTGAAAATCTGAAAACTCCATGAAATTAAACTATGCAAAATTAAGAGGAAATAGACTTCATTACATTCTTGAATCACAATTGAAATACAGTTGACCCTCGATTTTACAGACCTCAATTTTACGGATTTCGGATTTTCCAGACATATTTTCTACTGAAATTTTTTGTACTTTTTGTGTTGTGTGTGCTGACTGGTGGTAAGTTTTATGCTCGTTTTTTGTTCCATTCCTTGTATCGAATTAATACTAATTAACAATAATGATATAACAATAATAATAATGTATACAGTGTATTATAATTACATTTAAATTTTTTTTGCGTTTTACATTGTAATGCTGGAGGCCTGTAATTTTTTTATTAAACAATCTGGAAAGCAACAATATTATATATACATGTATATTACCATTAAAAGGTATTGTTGCTTTCCAGATTGTTTAAAAAGTTCAGCTGAAGATGTGTCAGCATTATTTGTATTACCTCGGAAAATCCGGACTTTGAGATTTTCCGGACAACCGTCTCCCCCAATTAGTCCGTAAAATCGAGGGTCAACTGTAGTAACACTGGACATTTCAAATAAAGCACAGTTACAAAAAAAAAACAAAAAAAAAAACACCAAAGAACATTCTCAGCCAATAGTTTCAAGGAAAGAAAACAAAGACAATATTACTATGGAGAACACAAAGTATAAACAACATGGAAAACTCTGTTCAAAACAATTTTTTTCACTCTGTTTCTATTCAATTCAGTAAAAACTGAATGCCAATATCATAATGTTTTTTATAGTTACTATAAATGCCAATGATTTACAATAAATGTATTTATTTATTTTTATATAAGGGGTGATTCAAAATTTAATGTACAAACTTTTAGGAGAGGTAGTATGGGTGATTCTAAGCAAAAAAGTTCATATGAACATGGGTCCGAATTTGAATGATAACTGAGATATGAATAGAAATAAAAATGCCGCCACTAAAATCAACAGGTTATTAACTCAGGTTCTGCAACGCCTAGGATAATAAATTTTGGAGGAATAATTGGGTACATAAAACTGTATATCGCTAAAATTTGATCGAATTCCAACGAGTAGCTTCCGAGTTAAGCACTCAACGAGTTACGCATTCCAACGAATAGCTTCCAAGTTACGCTGGTTAGTACTCGCATGTGAGCACTGTTACGATTTTGAATGTGTAACTCAGAAACTACTAGTTGGAGTACGATAAAATTTTAACGGTATACACAGTTTTATGTACCCTATTATTCCTCCAAAATTCATTAACCTAGGAGTTGCAGAATCTGATTTATTAACCTGTTGAGTTTAGTAGCGGCATTTTTATTTCTGTTCATATTTCAGTTATCATTCAAATTCGGACCCATGGTCATATGAACCTTTTTGCTTAGAATCACCCATACTACTTCCCCTAAAAGTTTGTACATTGAATTTTGAATCACCCTGTATAACAAAAAAATGCTAAATAATCAAGAGTTGCAAACAATTTTTTTTGCTCATGTTCACACAAGAATAAACATGGTACAAAATGAAAATATCTGCAATAGTTTGGAAGAGTAAATCAGGGCCAGCGCATGCCTTTTTGCTGCTCATGTGCGAAAACTGATACCAAAAGGGCAAGTGCCCAGCATTTGGCCACCCTACATCCTTGTGCACCCCCAATTACTGGCCACTCATCTGTGGTGTACGATTGGCAATGTTGGCAATGTGCTGGCACTGGCCCTGAAGATCTCATATATCAAATTTCATAATGGGATATTGGGTTTGAAATAATTCATCTGAAGAAAATGGATATTGTAGGAGGAAAATATTTAAATGTCAATTGATGTTATTGACATGTAACCGGTGAAGATTTACATTTTTCTATATACAGGGTGTTTAAGAATCTGTGCATAAACTTTTAGGGGTAGTAGAGGACCTTATTTTGCCAATAAACTGGAGGTCTTAAATGAATACTTGATATATATAAACAACATCTAAGAAAAAAAAAAACCTGTCAAACATCATATAAACAACATCTGTCTAATATTCTTCATAATACCATCTCTCTCATTAATGTATTTCCAGAAAACAGAGAAATTAGAAAACTTGATATTGATGGTTGATACAGGAGTTCATTGCTGCTCATGATCAACAGTTTGAACACGTTTTGTAATTTTACAAACATATAGTATTTGGTTATCAAAAACGTTGTGTTTATCAGTATCAAATTTTCTAATTTCTCCGTTTTCTGGAAATACATTAACGAGAGAGATTTCGAAAATGTGTGCAAAGCTAAGGACACCATCTTACAGTCACTATCTTCAAAAAAATGAACATTTAATAAGGTATACAGAATTTCCATTAATATACATTACATATCTTGCAAAACAATAAAAATACATTCATTTCTTTTTCTTTGTGGTTATTTGAAATAGTGTCATTTCTTTGCCAGTATTATGAGGAAGTCTTAGATAGTTGTTGCTTGTATGATGTTTGACAATTTTTTTTATGTATCATGGATTCATCTGCAACCCCCAGTTTATTAGCAAAATATATTCAAAATAATCTCCTCTACCACCCCTTCGTTGTAGAGTTTGACACAAAGTTCGTGAACACCTTGTACATGTATCATCTCAAACAAATGCACCAACTTTAAGTATTACATTTTACACTCACAGACTTTCTGTGCTCTATAATACCTGCGTTTTTCTGTGAAATATAACTCTGCTGAATTAAATGAAAACATCAATTTAGATTCTGATTCATGTGTTTTAGTATTAGGGAAAAAAATAACAATTGACTTTTATGCTTTCTAGACATTGAGAAAATAAAGTCCTGCAATGCCAATTAGTTATTTCATCAATTTCAAAATTTTAGTCCATATGTATGAGTACAATCAGCTTATTTATCGCCATAAACGGTAATTTATTAAAAGTACATATATTAAAAATATCCAAAATCATAACATTAAGTGTTCTTAGGAAGTTGCTGTTAAAAGCAGCTGGAAATTAGATTCATTAGCTTAATATGGTGAAGAAGAAAAAAGAAAAAAAAATCATTGATGGGATAAGGGGATTTTTTTTTGTTGTTGCATATTCAAGAACGCATTACAGCTAAAATTTTATTTTTATTTCAACAATGTAACTGTGCTTTAAATTTCTAAAACAATAAGTGCTTGGTTTAAAATCTCTATTGTTTCACAAGTACTTGTCTCTTATTTACGTTGGAAGGCTCCTCACACGATGCCATCCACTACGCATATTTCAACCCAGGGAACTTGGCGGATCACGTGCACCATGGTTCCTTCGTTTGGAAACAGCTGATCAGACCAACTTCCGGATATATTTCCCGAAGTGAAGATCGATTTCATTCAAATATATCTGATATTCTATACGGAATAGTCGAAAAATTATTGTATTGATGTTATTAAATAATTATTAATAATTTGTAATTATTTTTTCAGTTTAATGAATTATTCAAATATGTAAAGCATGTTGTCGTTTAAAAAAATATTGCGCCCTCTTCAATCCAAAATTTAAATTAAGCACTAGGCTCGTTTAAGAAGGTTTGACATGGGTCAAATTAGTTCCAATTGCTAATATTTCAAGGTGGTTGTGATTAAACATGAGTTCGAATCAAAAAAATGGCAATGTGAGTGATGCTATCATAAAAGATTTGATAAAATGTACGAATTACGCCGCTATTAAGCATAAAGACCAGAGGCGAAAAGATCCCGAGAAAACTCCGTATATAAACCATCCCATAGGTTCATAACTCGTTATTTTATTATTGTTCGTTTTCCATTTATGAATTGGTTTACACTATGAGTTTATGATATTACGGGATTTTTGTATTGTATTTCAGGAGTCGCCTACATTCTAATCGAGAGCAACATCACGGATCCTGTCGTGTTACAGGTGAGTCGTAAAAACGGATTCGGTTTCGGTTTGCTATTTGAATCTGATCATAGCCTTCAAAAAGGGGGATCTTGAAGGCTAAGATCTGATACACGTACAGAAGTTTCACCCTCATAGAAATATCCATTTATAATGGTTTTTAAAGTTTCAAGAAACTATTATAATTCCATCGCGCTTTTCTTCATAAACTCAAACAATTTTCGTGTATAACAATGCGTTATTATTTTCTTAATTTTCAGATTTGATTTTCGGCATCGGTCGCGTTCCTTTAATTAATTTGTTTGATTTCCTATTATTATTATTATTATTTCAAGTTTTTCTCCCGTAAAAAAATAACGGATCAAAAAGAAAATTTATTTCGGTGCATTAAATTCGAACGGTACTCACTTCCCATGAAAGAAGTAGAATTCTACTTCTTCCATGCACTTTCAGTGGTTATATGTACAGGTCATAATCCATTCATATTATACCCATTTTCTCTTATATTTGCTTCCTATCTTCCTAATGCTATGATGTGCTCCCTGGGACCCAAATTAACGCGCTCAAATTCACGCTAATTTCTAGAGGTCACTATAGAGGAGAAATAGGATAGAGTGCGCAAAGCCGTCACTTTCTGCCACTCTTCGCATAGAAAATTATATTCCTTAATGGTAAACTACAACGTCCTTGTATTGTAAACAGCGCCGCATCGCTCTCATCGTCCCGAAATAATCAAATCGCTCATAATGAAATAATGATTTCGCCTCGATGCTGGCATCTGAAATCGCTCACTGCAAGCGAATGCTCTCTCTATCTTATTTCTCCTCTATGATGGTTACGGACATTCGTATTGTTAGGATAGGATTATTCGATTCTAAATAAGAGCGTGGCCTCTTTTTCCGTTTCTCAAACTCATTTTTTTTATATACAGGGTGTATCAGGTTCGATGGTCATGAAGTACCTAGCGTGATCCTTTGCATGATTACAAACTTAAAGTTCCTTATGCAAAATGTTCAAATAAGAATGCACGAAACTGTAAATCCAACCATTTGGGTGCATCTTGGTGAAAATCATGAACGTTTGCCAAAGGTGTGACTCAAAGGGTCTAAACATTACGCGAAGTTTGCTGAAAACCTGTCGAAAACGTCATTTAATCTCAACAATTGCCGCCGATTTAATTGTAATCGCCCCTTTGAATTTAATGAACTGCTGGTGCGGAAAGTTCATAAATGACGTAACGACGCAATTTAAATTTTGAGTTTTCGACATTTTCGATAAGGTACAGTACTTTAAGTTTGTAATCATGCAAAGGATCACGCTAGGTACTTTGTGGCCCTCGAACCTGACACACCCTGTATATACTTAATATATACAAACTAAAATCCACTTAAAACCCCATGATTCGAGAAGATATAGTAAAATTTGAAAGAAAAAAAAATCCGACTGTATGTATGCAACACAACCTATTCTGTTGAAGAAAGGTTTGTCTGTCTTATCGTTAGTGCTTTTATTCTTGTATCGCCTACAACAGGGTTCGTACGGTGCTTAAAAAATGCTTATTTTTGAAAACCCTTTTTAAGGCCTTATAAAGTAATTAAAAAGTACATATTTTTTAAACTAACAAGGGAATCCCACATAGTCTAGCCGCTTTAACAATGGAGTCTTTGTATGGTTATGTATGCTCAAATTTTTTCGTTTTCGCAGTTTATTTTGAAAGAAACAAAATGTTGCACTCTTATTTTGCAAGCATCTATAGTAGCTTCAGATGAGTAACATATTTCAATATGGTGGAAATCTGTGACATGTTCGAGGGATTCCCTTGTAAGTGCTTAAAATTTATTTTAATAAACCGCTTCTTACTGAGAAACGTTCTCTAGTTGGCGTTGGCCTCAAGCTCATGATTACGGAATTGGAGACAATTCTCCAAACATAAGGTCAGATATTATTTGAAAAAAATGGAAGGAAAAATTGTGCGACCTGGATTCGAACCAGGAACCACGAATATCACGCTCGATACCTCTACGATTAGGGTTATCGCAGACGCGGTACAGCAAGGTTGTCTCCAAGTGTCTTAAAGACTGCAAAGCAGTCAAGATGGTAGACCCATGATAGGGCTGGCACCTGGCTCACACATTGGGAATTCTTCCCATCCAAACCATCAAGAGCGTGAAACTCATGGTTTGAGATTCGAATCCAAGTCGCACAATTTTTCCTTCCATTTTTTTCAAATAATATTTGACCTTATGTTCGGAGAATTAACTAGAAGTTCTTATTTAAAATTTCCATTGGACTAGTATGAAGACATAGTGGACGTCTAGATTGACACGGATACATAAATGTTTATTGCCGACGCATTTCAGTTTACACCATCTTCAACGGGCATTAACAAAAGTAACAGATGTGACAATCGACAATCGAACAGTGAAGTGTACATTTCGGGTGGGACGAAAGCAGTGCTTTCACGAAGCTCACCCTACCAGAATAAATTCCACATGAAATACACTGAAATAGGCAAGAAGCCTGACTAACTCAAAGAGGTCTTCCACATAATGAAAAAAAAGAAATAATAAGATTAACGATTGTCAGAAGATTGGGAGAGGGGGCGGGGGGGAGCTATCACATTTTCCAATAATCCGGGAAGGAAACGTTGCCAATGTCTTCGAAGTTTATGCCTCGGTTTTCTATACTTTGTATGCCACTTCATTACCATCGGGTTGTTTAGTATTCCAGCCATCAGGTCATTGTCATGGCTCTTCATCGTCTGCACCATGTTCATCAGGAGATGTTGCACACACTTAACCAAGGTGAGTCATGTTCAGATCCGAGTGTATGGATTTGTTTTTCACAGTCCTTCTGCCAAGCTGGGCGATGGTCCTCAGGGTAACATTCTGGAACTACTGGAGTTCACTCCATCTACTTTTACATATGGTTGCCCACGCAGGCATGCCATAGAGGAGGATGGTCCGAATCATCGTCTTGTACAGTAGCAGCTTATTGTCGATGCTGAGGGCACTGTTTCGACCCAGGAGAGCTATGAGGCTGTACTTAGCCTTCTTTGCTTTGTTCAGAACGTAAGTCACGTGACAGTTCCATGAGAGTCTTGAATCGATTATAACTCCAAGGTACCTGTAACTGTCGACCCATTCGAGTTCCTTATTGAATAAGACAAGATAATCCGGGGGACGCTTAAGCTTTTTGTTGAAATACACAGCTTTGCATTTTCCAAAGTTAAGGTTCAGCTTCCAGCAATTAAACCAATCTTCAAATTTCTTCAAGGCGTTCTGCAGACGAGTGATAACGTGAGATGGCTGGTGCGCCCAAGCCATGATGGCAGTATCATCAGCATAGAAATATAAATTACATTTTTCTGGTTTTGGGAAATCGTGTACAAAATAATTAAATAAAACGGACCCAAGGACAGAGCCTTGTGGGACACCGACCTTTACCTTGCGGGGAGTGGAGAAGTTTTCGCCAACTTTAGCTTGATAGAACCTGTTGCTAAGAAAGGATTTCACCATCAAAATCAAACCAGGAGGAAACTTGTCTCTAATCATCTTATAGATTAGCCCTTCATGCCACACATGATCGAAAGCCTTACTGACGTCAAGAAAGACCACGCCACAGTACCTTGAAAGGTTCAGTGGGGTGCTCAGATCTTCGACAGGCCTCCATATCTGTATCTGACACGAATGGGCATCACGAAAGCCAAACTGTTCTTTCCGAAGTAGATCACTGGTGAGACAGTGGTCCTTGAACCTGGTGAAGACAGTTTTCTCCAAAACTTTGGACATCGACGGGAGTAGACTGATAAGTCGGTAGCTCGCAGGAATTGCAGGATTTTGCCCATGCTTGGGGATACTTAACACAATAGATTGCTTCCAAGGTGTCGGGAAGTAGGAAAACTTCTAGCAGTCGTTTATGATATTCGAGATGTCATTAATAATGTTATTCGGCAGATTCCTTAGGGCGTTATTACTTACCTTGTCTCTTCCTGGAGACTTCCTCAGTTTGAGATTTCTGATGATGGCAGCTATCTCGCCAGTCTCGATGTTAATCTTCGATGTAAATTGCGGGACTTCATCAAACTTGATAAGACCATCTTCCACACGCTGGGATATGAGTTGACTCTGGGGATTATTTTTATCACGAGTAACAAACTGCATCTCTAGGGAATCTGCAATTAGCTGTGCTTTATCCTGAATAGTTTGGACGTAATTACCTCCAAGTATCATTCTTCTGCAGAGCTCTAGCCATTCTCCAAATGGAATTGTCGCGAGCCGATTTACACCTGGTGTCGCGTAACTCTTTCTTCCTGGACTCTTCATACGAACCTGCTATATTTGTTTTTTTAGCCAAGGTACACGATAACGTTGCCAAAGCTTACGGGTCCTGTTTCTTTCTGCGATCAAGTGTTGGATTCCTGGGGTAAGCACAATTCGATGAGATTTATTTTTCAATGGATAGGCACTAGCTTCAGTGGCACTATTTATTTGCTTGGTGATGTCTTCAACTCGTTGATCGATGTCTTCCGTACAGTTTGCTCTATCGAGTTGGCCGCCATGGTCCTTGAGGATTTCTTTGAATAGCTTCCAGTCTTGCTATGCTTGACTTCTCTGAAATTGATATTGACATTGTCAAAGTTTAACGCCACAGGCTTGTGGTCAGAAGAAAGGTCATCAATCGTGAAGATGTTGTATGGCTTGAAGAAACCCTTCATCAGTGAGATATCCAACACGTCACTTATAGGGGAATGGTCACAGTAGTAAGTGTCCTCCACTGGCCCTGCAGCAATGATGTCATCCTTACTTTATATATTCCGGTATAGAATCATGCCATTGCAGTTCCGTGTTCTGGAGTTCCAGCTTGGATGTTTGCCATTAAGGTCACCAGCCAGTATAACTGGAATGTCACTATCGAAGAGTTCATCGAGATCGCTAACGTCGAGAGTATGTTTAGGTGAATTGTAGAGCGCCACGTACTTCACTTCACCAAGGGAGATGTCATTGATGATGATGGACGCCGATTCCTTACCTGCGTAAGATTTGGAGGCCAATTATTGATGTTTAATTCCATTCTTGATGATGATCGCAGCACCACCAGAGGCACATCTTGTAGTGTTTGGAGTCGTACGATCGTTAAGGTACACACAATAACCGCGTAGCTTGAAATCCCGGCTTGGCCTGAGATGTGTTTCACAGAGGAAAGCAACGTCGATTTCCTGCTTCAACAGAAAGTTGTGAAATATACGCTTTCGGGGAACCCCCCTAGTGTTCCATATCACGCACCGAAGTTCACCTTTGTTGATCTCGGTATAATGTCGTGTAGCCATGATGAAATTAGTTGGTCTTAAGGAGTCCACTCAATTGTAGGTAACGTTTGCCTAGATTTGTAAACAAATGACATATTTGTCCAATTTGATTATACATACCTTGTAGGTCGTTAATGTGGAGACCTTTTTCTTCCGGCTTAGACACTGCAGCTGCTTAGGATTTGTCCGCGGTCACCTTGGAACTATGCATCCTTTTAACCTGGGGACATTTTGGACATTTTGTATAGCTTAAAGTGTGCTGTCCTCCACATCTTATGCACTTCGGGGAGTCTTGTCCTTTAATCTTGGGGCAGTCTCTTGACTGGTGGGCCTCTGCGCATTTGTTGCAACGAGGGTCTTCTGTGCAGCCCATGGATACGTGTCCGAAGCGCAGCCAGTTGTAACACTGTAGTGGCTTCTTGTTCCCTCGGAAGACTTCTACTAGAACAGCTAGTGGACCGATACGAGTGACAGTCTTCAGTGACTGGTTATGTTCGCTATTGGGGAGCAGAACCAAAACCATAGGCATATCTATTGATCCTTTGGCTTTCCTAAGCCGGATTACCTTTTCCGGGAAGTAGTTAGCTCTTCTTAGGTCTTCTTGAAGGTCTTCTAGATCATACGTAACATCAACATTTCGAATAACGAACTTCAACACCTTCTCGGACTTCAGTTGATGGTGCTGAATTTTCAAAATATCGTCAGCTTTGATACCAGCGACGAGCTTCTTATAGATAACTTCGTCTAGACATTTTACTTTTACTGTCTGTGCTCTGCCTGTATGCATTACGATTTTTTTCTAGAAGTACATACTTCTTAATCTCGTCCAAAATTTCTTTAAGAGGCTTACCATGAGTGCGTATGATAATTGGTGGGACATATGAACTTTTACTTACCTTTTGGCTGATATTTTTGGCCGAGTCCTTTTGTCCATTTCTGCTGCGTTTTTCTCTGGCGGCAGTAAAAACTTCTTCATTGACGTTGGCGATCTTTTTCAAATTATCTAACCTCGTCTCTTTCCTGTACTTCTTATTTTTCACGCCAATCCAAGGGTTGCCATCAGTAGTAAGGTCATCTTCTGTTTTCCTTTTGCGACTGGGATCGTCTTTGCTGCCACATAGTACTGGTGGTAAGGAGGCGTCCATGAACTCCTTCTCCAATTCAGGAGTTGGTGCAATATTGGGAATGGCAGCCACGGATTTGGTTGCAAGAGCATTCTTAAGCAGTGAATGGAATTCTTTAAGTAAAACTGACCTTTTTTCTTGAAATTTCTTATCCAATTCTGTCATCAATTGTTGGCATAAATCATTCTTTAGTGCTGCCTGCTTTTCAGTGATGATTGCATCAAATGCAGCAAAACGCTTGTCTCTAGTGATGACGTCATTGTATACGAACTCGTGGGAGAACTCCTTCATTTGGCATACTGAAGCCGCTGTTGGTAACCTGGTTAGATGTTTAAAAGGAATAGTCGTCCTTAAAAGGACGTACCTAGCTCTAAAGAATAAAGTCAGGTTTGCTAGAAAATTAATTCTACGCCAGGGACCCACTTGTGAATGATTAGGATGATAATAGATGATATGAGAAATGTCCTTAGGTTTGCGAGGAAATTAATCCCAACGCCAGGGACCCAGAAGGATAATGAACGTCTTGATGTACTGGTTTACGTGAATATTAATTCCAACGCCAGGGACCAGCACATAAGACGTCACAGAAGGTGAAAATCGCCCTGAAAAGGGCGCACCGTGAAATGAGAGTAATGAGATGATACCTGAAAAGAGAGTAGAGGTGATACCATGAAGAGCTAGTCCGTTCTGATCGTCCTGCGTGTCCTGAGTCGATCCTGACAGATGTGAAATACAATATCAGTATATAAAGGTAATAACAGTGATAGGATCACCAATCAGCGAACAGTGCCACTGACTGGTGGTTTTAAAATTCTGCAATTGGAGGTAACTTATAAAAAAAGTTGTCTCCGAAGGGCGGACCAAGAGACAAATGAAAGAAAGAGACTGGCAATGCTCTATTCATTTTGCTGAGCGCTACTGGTGCCAGCGGAAGTGCAGCATTCGCCATGTTACGATTGGCAAAAACCTAAGGCGGCATATTCTCAATGTAATTTCAGCTGTTTTTGTAGCTGATTTCTTGAAGTATTAGTAAGCATAACCTGTTTTCTGATTTTTTTAAAAAAAACTTTATTGCATTAAACTAACGATAACGTATAGTTTTAATAACTCCAAATAACTGATTCAATGCCTAACGAATTTTTAAAAGACAAGTATTTTTAAATTTTAAATTAAAAGAAAAGGAAAAATTAATTCTCAGTTCAATAAAATAATCAATTTAATAATCCACATACTGTAATAAGCAATTGTTTGCGAATGTTTCACGTTGGTCTCGGTAGCTCAGTGGTTGCGTTATCGCCTCTGATGCCCTAGGACGCGGGTTCGACTCCGGCCGAGGACGACGAGGATTTTTTCAGGGATATCACGCACTTCCTTCGGAAGGGAAGTAAAGATGTTGGTCCCGTGTAGTCGTTTGCCGGCTGCACGTTAAAGATTATAGGTAAACGACGCGATTTAGCAGCTTTTGATGATTGTTGGCGCTCGGAGCCATGGAGCAAAACGGCTGCATTCGTTAAATGTTCAAAAGCAGCTGCTATTAAATTGTTACATACTGGACTGTCTGCCGGAAAACTGGGTCTGAACGTGCCAGCTTTGGCCGTCAACGACTAGTCAATGTTCGGGCAGAAATGAGAGCGGCATGACTGGTATAAGACAACAGAAGGGCAACAGTGCATCAAATTACTGCAAATCTTTATCAGGGATCCTCTCAAATGATCTCTGAACGCACTGTTCCGCCATACACTGCATAGTATGGAATATGGGAACCGAAGGCCAGTTCTAACACCTTTGCTATCTGCAGTTAACAAGATAAAACATCTCCAATTCGCACAGGAACACAAGGATTGGACAGTCGTGTGGTCTGATGAACCACGTTTCCAGTTGTATCATGCAGATAACAGAATGAGAATTTGACGGAAACTGCATGAAAGCATGGACCCCACATGCATGATTACAATCGTTCAAGCTCGTGGGGGCAGTCAAAGTTTGAGGCATATTTTCCTGGCATAATATGGGTCCTTTAATTTGTGTAGAAAAACATCTGAATATCAGAACATAACTAAATATCTTTGTTGATCAAGTTCATGCAATCATGTTGGTGTATCGCAATGGAGATGGCTTCTACCAACGTGACAATGCGGCATACCAGGCCACTCGTATTTTGCAGGAATAGTTTCAAAAATAAACAATTCCTGTGCGTTGTTTGCTGCAAAAAATTTTTTGCTACCGTATGTATGCTTTAAACCCTAAGTTGATTCGATTCGACAATTGAAAATGATAGTAAGGCGCCACGAACGACAACGAACCTGGCTTAGATGGCCCCCATAATGACCAAATCTCAATTCAATTGAGAATTTGTGGGAGAAAGTTGAAAGAGCCATCAGACAGGTTCCAAAACAACAAATTTCACACAACAGGACAGTGTTATTCATCAGGCAAAGACTGTTATGACAGCCTATAAGAAGCAGTCAATAAGCTCTTATTCATCTGCAAAGCATAACATTGCCCGAAAGTCGAAGCTCACTGATAGAGACTGAAGGGGTTTGAAGCGGATTGTGGCCAGAAAGAACAAGACAACAGCATTCATGGTGTCAGATTCCTCATATCACCTTTCAACATCTCGTGGAGTAAATGCGAATCGCCGAAGGCAGAAGGTGGCCCAACGAAGTACTGATGGGGTGGTCATAATAATCTGGCCACTCAGTGATATTCATCCTAAAGTGTCAGTATCTGATATGAAATGTTGTTGTTCAGTGCGATAATGAAATATTCACCAACAACTAGACCAGTCAGTGACAACATGGAGGTGGATACTAATATTGCAATTATGACAGTTAGCATTATCAATGTAGATGCTACATTAAATTTATACGCTCTTAGATTTATGAAGAAACATTTTAATATAGATTTCAAACCCATCGAATCACTTATTAGATTGGGTGGCATTACTATAAATTTGATGTTTCCGCGAAATATTGGTTCTTGTCTGTTGCCATTTCTAACATATTCCTCTTATCATTGACCAGTGGTTTGTAAGTTGGGAATGCCATAAAGGTTTGGTTAACAATTTATGATGAATTGCAAGTACATTTTTTGTGTGAACATTTTATATCAGAAATTAATTTTTTTAAATTGTGTTGCACAAAGTTTTTTTCTTATTCGACATGTGGCCTCAAGACGTATTCTACGATTTAACTAGCGGCCGTGTCCCAACACATCCCCGTAATTTTTTTTGATTCTGTATCATCTCGTGGTAGGCCTGTGCGAATGTACCATTCCGCCATATCAATTTATTTTTATTTTTTGTTTTTACAAAAAGTGGAGAAGTACAAGACAACATACCATCTACTCAGATACAAATAATGTACTCTAATACATTTTAATACATTTCTTGGCCTTTTTTTCCTTTAATCTTGAATAATTTATTGAATAATTTTACTCTACTCCGGTTTTATCATATGCAATGATACTTTCTGGCTTATTCCTCTGGTTCCCGTCCCCCACCCTTTGTTATCCTCCGTTTCTTTTTAAAAAAATTGTTTGCCAATTGACCGAATTTCCAATGATATTTTTCGCCAGTATTTTCACTTAAACCCTTGTGCAAATTAATTGAAATAAAGCATGTTTTCTATATTACTCGTTATCCTGTACTCAAACACGAAAAGTCTGTTTGATCATTTTTTATGTTGGCTGATGCAATCATTACGTCAGCAGCAACTATTACATCAGAGTTTAGAATCCTGTCCGACCGCCTTTGTAATTATGATATTAGCAGCTATAGTATTTCATCAGCTTTTAGAAACCTTCAGATGTGATTCGATCGCTGTTCGAGGTGGATGTTTTATCTAGCAAACGTACGAAGATCGTAACTCTGCACGAACACACAGCTAAGACGTATCGAGAGATTTACTCCAACTTTCGAGTTACCATATTGTGATATTGTACGAACTATTCCATTGTAATCTGGCTTTGTGTCTTTGTAGTGGAATAACCATGGAGATAGGAATAAACCTACCTCCATGGGAATAACTCGTCAACCAGGCACTTCCGTTCATACGACCTTTTTTTACATTTCACATTTGGTATGGAGAACCACTCCCTGCGTTTTGTCCTAATTTATATTCACTCAATATATTATAGGTATAACCATGGGGGGGAGTAACAGTGTTATGTCGAAATGCTAGGTTTTAAAAACATAAGACAGCCAAATTGTACCAGCCAGATTTGTTAAGAAATTGTGCAGTGTTGTGAGAAATTGTGCCAGCCAGATTTGTTGGCAGTTGTCGAAACTCTGCCTTAGTCGTTAATCCCGGATTCATCACTCTTGTGTTCCACTTAACAGGTGCTGAGAGTTTAAGAGATGGTTCGATTTCACTTGGTTGTTGCAGGTTTCAAAAACCAAAGCGTATCCTTTAGAATCTAAAGTTTAGATGAAGCGGAGGAATAAGTGGTCGTACGCAGCGACGAGCGAGTACTGGACCACGCAATGTGACCACAGCACGGAATGACCGCCATCTTGTTCGCATGGTCGTAACGGACCGTAGAGCTTCGTCTAGTGTTGCTTGACGCTGGAGCACTGAGACGTGTGTGGACCTGTCTGCGTCGACGGTTCGAGCCGTCTGCTGCGGAATGGACTGGTCACTAACCACGGAGCAAAACATCTTAAATTGCACCGAAATTTCTCTGACGGAATGATTAAATAGTGCCACGTTCAAACAGACTTCACTTAAGTAAATAAAAATAAAACTAAACAGACTTTTCCAGTTCCAGACTTCTCTTTTTTCTTGCATTCATTGTGACTGTAAAGCCCATTAATCGAATCGGGTCTTGGTTATACAGGATGTCCCAACGGTATACGTCCAAAATGAAAACATGAATAGAGGACCTCAAAACCTATGATAACCATCCCCATGTACAGTCTGTCCAAAAAGTTTATAATATAGAAATAAATTAGATGTGCTTTCATTTAAACAAAATCTACGAGGGCATATTGAAAAGTAGTACCTCCTTGGCTGTAACTTTTATTTTTTAACGGATTTTCAAAATTCTTTTTGTATCTGATACTTACATTTGTCCTCTATGTAATGCACTATTCACTTTTCGACATAGTCCCCATTCCTTTCCACACATTACACCAACGCGTGGACTAGTTGGGTGAACCCGTCGGAGAAGAATTCCGGGGTTGTCGACGACACGAGGATTGAATGGCAACTTTGGATCCTCTTCTGCAGCACGATAACGCCCGTCCGCACACGATCGCCACACATCAGAGGGAGTTGCAGCGCCTACAGTTCAAAGATGAAAAACTGCAGTTCAAAAATGAAAGACTTTGCACCTTGCGACTTTCACCACTTCGCAAAGAGGAAAGAGCACCTTAAGGGCCATGAGTTGCGTTCTGACGACGAGGTGAAACCTGCCGTTCGGTCCTGGTGTCGACAACAACCCCGGAATTCCACTCTGACGGGTTCACCCGACTAGTCACGTGTGGCGCAATGCGTGGAAAGGGATGGGGACTATGTCGAAAAGTGAATAGTGCATTACATAGAGGACAAATGTAAGTATCAGATACAAAAAGAATTTTGAAAATCGGTTAAAAAATAAAGTTACAGCCATGGAGGCATTACTTTTCAATATAACCTCGTATATATAAATACGAGAACGCATTTTTTGTATTACACTTTTACCCTTGTTAACGTGGACGAATACGCATGAAACTTATATGGTTGGAAAGGTTTTGTGCTGCAGTTGTGCACAATATATTTTGTTTGTGTATTTGTTCACGTTAACACAGGTAAAAGCGTTTCAAAAAAGGTAGCATTAAGGAATAGGCTGTGCGCCATATTTGTCATGTGGCTTGTAGCTTTGCCTTTTTTATTGTTTTTTTTTTTAATATTAAATATCAAATTAACTCAAATCATTGTTGATGTTCATTTGAAAACATTAGAAAACCGTATAACAAATATGTGCAGGAACTTGATGAAAATACTTTTGAAAGTCAACGAACTGATTTCAGAACCTGAAGGTCCCCAAGTATAATATAGTACCTTTAATGTACCTATAGAAACAACTGGTTAAGAATTGTTATTAACCAACTACTCAAAATTTGTTATTAGTAGGTAAGCATTTTATGTATTTTTCGTCGTTTACTAAGCTATTTGAAGGTATTTTCATACATTTTGAAAGTAATATTTTTAGTTAAAAATAAAATAAATACCAATTTTGAAGTTTTTGATTTTTATTTATTTTATAAAAATTTTGTATTACTAAAAATTCTAATAAAAAGCATTTCATTGGAAGCGTTATATACTACATTTTTGTGCAAAATTTTAACAAAAAAACTTTTGGTCTGAAACAGACCTTAATTTTCCTTAGTGGGACGAGGGGAGAGACGCAGAGATAAGGAGGGACAAATAGGAGAGACGCGTAAATATAAATATTATATTTAGATAATTCGATAGATATATTAAAAGATACCTTTAGATGTGCTTTAAATACACTACTGTTTATAAAAATCGCAACACCCTGATGGAATAGCCCAATCTGCATTAAATTTGGAGCATTTGCATATCATGGGTCAGAAAAGAAACCATTAGATTTTCAGGTCAATACAATGCGTTTTATTGTCACATTAGTATCGGGTGAAACCACCGTGGGATGCAATTACAGCCTCTAAACGTCGTGGCATTGAGTCAAACAAGCTCTGAATAAGGGCCTGGGGAATGTCCTGCCATGCTCTGTCTACACGGGTATACAGTTCATCCACAGTTGCTGCTGCAGGAGTCTGACGAGCCAATCGATGAGCAACCCTGTCCCACACATGTTCGATTGGGAACATGTCTGGTGAACGAGCAGGCCAGGGGAACAAGGGCGTCTGATGTGCTTGGAAAAAGGCGAGGTTGATGGGCCCATTGCAACCTGAGGCGCCGGTGGTTTTGAGTCAAAGGAATCCGCAACAATGGTACTCGTGCCATCAATCCTCTGGAAATCAAACGGCGTCGTACAGTGCTAGCAGACATTGTCCTGCCTACTGTAGCACCCCACTGTTGTGCTAACACTGTGGAAGTGGCTGTACGATCTGCTACACACATGCGATAGAGGTGTCTGTCATCTCGCGGTGTCGTCGTGCTGGGTCTTCCTGAGCCTGGTCTTCGGTGTGCCCTGTTCTCTTCGCTCCACTGCCTCCATGCACGCATAATTGTCGTTGCATTACGTCCTACACGAGCAGCAATGTCACGATACGACCATCCCGCTTCACGCAGACCAATTATGCGTCCTCTTTCAAAGTCTGTCAGCTGTTGATATGGTACCCTTCGTCGTCGTCGAGGCATGGTGTTTTTTCAAGCAATTACTCTGAAAATCTAATTATTTATACTCTGACCCATTGTATGCAAATATTGCAAATTGCATATGGATTAGACCATTCCATCAGGGTGTTGCGATTTTTATAAACAGTAGTGTATTATATTATTCTGAGAAATTTTCAAAGTTATCATTGCGGTGGAATGAATCGGGAGTGTCATAAATGTCATGCAAAGCATTTTGGATATTTATTGTGTTATCTATTTTTCATTCTTCAAAGTTTATTAATAAGCAAGATTGAGGCTAGAGCAATAACACATACATTTTTTTATTTCTCAGAAACGTGATCGAATTTCGATCATTGGGGGATCCTAGTAATTATAAATAAACTAACTGCTCAAAATTGGATTTTATTAGCTTTATAGAAACAAAGTTTCATAAATAGTAATACTGTACTTGTAAAAAATAAACAGCTATCCGTTGTTTATAATTTTAATTTTTTTTAATGAAATGTGTCCAGAAAGTTTATAATATTGAAAAATCTGTCCATAAAGTTTATAATAATTTATTTTTTTTAACTGTAGACAAATTCCTCATACCCACTATTACAATGAGCATAATTTAAATAAAAGTGGAATATATTTTTTTGTTATTATTTTTAAAAGTGTGACTGTAATAAGTTTGTTTAAAAAGTCATCATGGGAGAAACGGTCAGCTATCTTCTGATCAAAAAAACAAAATCATATGCTTTTTATGAAGCTGGATTGACACAAACCCAAATTGCTCATAAAATGTCATGTTGTCAAGGAGCTGCGTCTTAATGCATCAGAAGATTTTAAGAATGTGGTTCAGCAGAAGTGAAACCTCGTAGTGGAAGGCCCAAAAAAGCTAGCTAAAGAGACATGAACAATTTAAAACGACTGGTAACAAAAAGCGGACGATCTTCTATTCGGACAGCAGCCTTTTCTCATGTTACGAAAAAAACTATTTGCAAGACAAACGTCCATAATTACTTAAAAAACCTGGGATTCCGATCATTCACCGTAAAAAAAGAAACAATTCTTACAAAGCTACAAAAGCAAAAACGAATGGAATGGGCCAAAAATACGTCCAAATTTTAATGGACGATTGGAAAAAAATTAATCTTCACTGATAAGATTACTATCTCTGTCGATGAAGGTGGAAGAACCGTGTGGAAACGAAATACAGAAACTAACAACCCGAGCTGCTGCACCGAACTGTAATGCATCCGATAAACTCATTATCTGAGGATTGTTTTCTCATAAAGGTGTGGGAAAACTTTGCATCATTAATGAAACGTCAATGCAGTTGTTTATAAAGAAATCTTGGAAGATCAAATTGAAAAAGAGTACGTCCTTCAACAAGAGAATGCTCCTTGCCATACAGCAAAGACAGTTAAAGATGGATGAAACAGCATGCAATAGAAGCAATGAATTGGCCAGTTAATTCACCAGACATGAATCTAATTAAAAATCTGTGGTATATAATGAAAATTCAAATCGATAAAATGCGACCTACAACAAAAAGCAGTTAAATTGATGACGTAAAAAATGTGTGGGAAAAAATAGTGTAGAATTGTGTCAAAAGTTAGTAGAAAGTATGCCAAAAAGATTTTGTGCATTATTAAAACATCGAGGCGATATAAGAAACTATTAATTTCATGTATTATAAACTTTATGGACAGTTTTATCAATATTATAAATTTTCTGGACACATTTCATTTTACAAAATAATTATAAACAACGGATGGCTGTTTATTTTTACAAGTATTACTATTTATGAAACTGTGTTTCTATAAAGCTAATAAAATCCAATTTTGAGCAGTTAGTTTATTTATAATTATTTTGTTTAAATGAAAGCACATCTAATTTATTTCAATATTGGAAACTTTTTGGACAAACTGCTATCCGAACTAGAGATTTATTAATGATTTTGTGATTTTATCAGTAACCCCTACCTTAAATTCCGTTAAAATGTGTGTTTTTGTGAATTTGGTTAGTGGAATTTTATTCTTTGGGGAACGTAGTATTAATTTTCAGAAAATGGACGAAATGCATGCATAAAATTTTTCGGAAATCGAGGTTAAAGCATAGACGGAGAACGACTTCCATGCCACGCAGATTACTTATTACATGTACTTTTTTTCTGACAGTCTATTAATTGGAGAAGTTTTAAAATGCCTATCATTGTTGCTGACTTTATTTTGTTTAGATTCATCATCAAAGATTTCTGAAGCTTCATGAACTCAAAACTTCCTACTTTAACCTTGATTTCCGAAAAAAATTTATGCGTGCACGTCGTCCATTTTCTGAAAATGTAGTACTACGTTGCCCAAAGAATACAATCCCATTAAACAAATCCCTCAAAACGACATATATTCCCGAAAACGCACATTTTAACGGAATAAGGTAAGGGTTACTGACAAATTCGCAAAATCGTTAATATCTCCATAATGGTAACATTTTGGATAACGTACATGGGGGTGATTCTCATAGGTACTGAGGTCATCTATTCAGTTTTTCATTTTGGACGTATACCGTTGGAACACCCTGTATATCATTAATCACATTCGCATATATGAAGAAGCAACATTTACTGGAGACCGCCTGATGGCTGATTAATTTGGAGTTTCTTCCACCTCAAAATTCAATTAGATTTAATGGGTGTCTGTTTTTTTTGTTCAATTTCAAAATACCATTGTATTTCCTAAAATTGATGAGCATATTTTTTCTCCTTTCAAGGCGGCCCTGTTACATGACACTGTCGAGGATACGGCCACAACGTTTGAAGAACTAGAGCGCGAGTTTGGATCCGAGGTTTGCAGCATTGTCCGCGAAGTGACCGACGACAAAACTCTGCCCAAGGAGAAGAGGAAGGAGCTGCAGGTAGAGCATGCGCCTCATTGTAGTCATGCAGCCAAACTGGTCAAGTTGGCCGATAAGCTCTACAACCTACGGGACCTGGAGAGGGCAACACCCGTCGGATGGTCGGAGGAGCGAGTCGCTGAGTATTTTCGATGGGCGGCCGATGTCGTACGACAGCTGAAAGGAACCCACGAGCCACTCGAACGACAACTCGATCTTGTCTTCACCAACAGAGGCATCACCTTGTAGATCCCCCTCTCTCACTTCATCAGATTAAGCACTAACACAAATTACAAACAAGATATACATGTTTATTACAGTTTTATTTTTGTATAAATAAATATATTTATTTGTTCAATTCTAACTTAAGCGAGTATTTTCCATGAATTTTTGCATGAAGTTCACCAAAACCTGAACATCCGCGACGGACATGGCGTTGTAGACGGAAGCTCGCAATCCACCCACGGATCTTGGTTTTTCCAGCAAAGTACAATGGAAAGAAAAATGTTATCAATAAAATCATGCCAAAACAAGATTACTAAAGTAGGAGATTTTGTTTCTTAATTTACCGGTGTCCTTTCAATTCAATTAGATTGGCTTCTTTTGCCTTCTGCAAGAATTCCTTCTCGATCTGTTCATTGCCGCCTGCTTTTCCTGCCCGAAATGGAATGTTAACGCGGCTACGAAATTCCGGCTTTACCGGGCATCTGAAAAAGTTGAAAATCCAACTTATAATAATGGAATAAATGTATTTATAACTTTATGTAAGAACTGATTGTTAAAATGTCTTAATTTTACTCCTTTGCATATGTGTGCACAGGTGTTCTTCGGTTTTAAAATGGTGCAATAATGGAGCACCTACAGCGCTTCTAATGACTCCTTCGGCATTACTATAGTCCATCCAGCCTTAGTTTGCGCGAACTGTGATGGACATGTTAATTGTTATGTATTGTTTAATTTTTGTTGTAACAGTGTTTAACAATTGAAACTGCCATCACATTTCGCACAACTAAGGCAGGGTGGACTATAATATACATCTTTTTACTCGAAAAAAAATAATTCCCTTTAATGAAAAAGATTTTTAGATGGACTGGGGGGAAAAAGGGAGAGGGCAGAAGAAGAAAAGAAGAAAACGTCCTTGATTGTTTACTAATGTTAAGACTTACCCGAAAATGGACGTGGTAGATCGAAAATGAATGCGTAAAGATAACTAAAAATAAAAAAAGAATTTTTGTTGCCCTTTTTTAGTTTTAAAAAGAAATATTTGTTGGATCTAGTTGAATAAAATTTATTCCAGTTTGAAGTTGATTGAATGAAAAATGTTAAGGAGCTGATGAAATATCGTTAATTTCGTTCATTTGTTGTGCTCCGATGAACGTTTCTCAGGAGGAAAGCAAGCTGTGGCAGAGAAGCTACGCAGGAAGATTTGTATAATTCTTTGCTTTTGGAAAGTGAAGAAGAGGCGATATAGAAGACGATCACGCTAAGAGGGGAACGGATAATTATAGAGATGTAACAGAAGGGTTGACGATGTCCTTTAGATTTATCACCGCTTTGAATTCGGTTAACGTTTACTTGAGCAGTTGACGAGAACGACAATTTTTATCTATGATCTGAATGTTTCGACGATTGTGGTTTCCAAAAATGGACTTAACTTAAAGAACATGCATTTCAGTCGCGAGAGACACAAGGCATCTGCACTTTATTGTTGAAAACATTTACTCAAGAAATCTTATGGTTTCATTTGATATTTGGATAAATTGCAAAAGATTGTTCGATTTTATCACGTAAATTTTCCTTCGTTGAAATTTCAAACCTTAGAAGTGGTCTGAAGCGAAAGAGATTCCAATCGCATGTCAGCGCTAAGAGATGGCCGAATTTTGTCCCGAGTATCCAAATAATGACGAATGAAAATGATCCGCAAGAATAGATTCCAAGGAAAATCAATCATCGGAGCGAGAAGGTCCGACGCAAAAGAAAATTGCTACTGGTTCACGAGCTTTTAGGACAATGCCTGCCAGCAGAGTTATAGGATTGGTAATCTAATGTTAATTTTGACAGGAATCCACACAAACTATAGTCCGTTTTCCTATAGCGTAGAGAAACCTCTTACCGTTTTCCTATAGCGTATAACACCACTTGTGACTAAAATGACCTCTTTAGAAGATAGCCCCTTTACATATCACTCTTCCTATGTCACTCGTAGGACTTTTTTGCCTTTATGGTTATTTTTCTTTTCCTTTCTTTTTCCAAAACATCTATAAATGTCATTTATTTTTCTTTATTTATTGGGATCTAATACGTCCATCCAAGGCCTGTATGGCCAGAAGCCGACGAGTTGGGTCCCTGGATGGACCTGGATTGACGACTGTTGTCTGATGGTCATTTTATTTTCTGTTTTATTTCTGAAATGGAATTTGAAAAGCTTCAGCAATTTTTATCCCACCGAACGCGAAAGCTGACCTTCTTCAAGGATAGAACAAAGCTAATAAGATCATACGCTAGTTGTGTGCAGATGCGAAGCATTTTTTTTTTTCCCGCATTTATTTGCGTTTGCAAAAAGGTCAATTTAGGCACGAGAATTTCTCTATCGCAAATAATAACGGACGCCACTTTTGTCCCTTAAATTTTGTTTGGATGCCGAACAAAAACTTCGGTCTCGAATTTTTACGAGACCAGCCCCTTTTTAGGCAACCTAATCTCGGCTGATTATAACTTTTTTGACTTTGAGAGCGCGCTCGGACGTAGAACCAGGGAAGAATTACAATTGTTTTTCCTCTTCCTTGACTTTGAGACTATTCGCGACTGGTCTCACTTTTTAAACACACCTTTAGAGCTTTAGAGGGATGGAGTCAGTTAACAATGAACAATTTTGACTTTCTTGCATGATTCCTCATAATTATATGACAACTGCACGTGCATTCTAATGCTTTTACTCATTTAGCTGACAAGATTAAGCCTAAAATGACAGCAAAATTGAACACGTTTTGGGAAAGGTACATATGAGTCTTTTTTTCGAAACAGTTTCAGTTATTTTCTAATAAATGGAAAGTGCAAGAAGCAAGGTCTCGTCGTAAGCAATGTTACTCAGCGGAATAAACGGCTTCCACCTCAGGACAGGTATCGTAATGAAAAACAAACTAGAATCAAACCTAATTTATCCGTAACACACCAAGTGTGAAGAGATTTCGAGCTACGATGTCTGTAGAAACTCACCTGCACAGCGTAATACGGCCAAGAAACTGAAAATGTCTCAAAGTGTCGGACGCATCATTCGAAAAACCTGAAGCTGCAGTGTCGGCTAAGGCTGGTGCTCATCGTCTATCAGAATGGCACGAACGCTTCATCAACGCCAGAAAAACTTTACGAACGGTATCTTGCACATGACAGATGGCAGTAGGTGGTCACCCTAGATGAGTGGTGTTTAAGTTTTTTTATTACAAAGGGCCACTTTCACCTTTAAGAAGAATCTTACAGGCCCGATATTAACATGCATAAAGATAAAGTCCGATCACTGCTGTTCTATAATACTACATACCCACTAGCAGAACTAATTTTAAAAAAAAGCCAGTTGTACAAACATACCGTTCGCACTATCACTCACCAAACATTAGAACTTATCTTTTTCATGAGTTTATTTAATTAATAATATAATTAAATAAAGAACTTAAAGGTTGCAAAAACAAATTAAAATTTTAAAAAATTAAATTCAGTAAATTAAAATGGCTTGACCACTAAAAATAAAATAGAGCGGCCCCCCCCCCCTTTCCTAAATTTGACAAGCTGTACTTCTTTTCCCTACCACTTCCTCTTCAAGTTAAAAATCAAGATTGAAGAAGAGAATTGGAATACATGATTTTTATATATCGAATTATTATCGCTTGTTATATCTGGTACGGGAAAAAACAATCAAGTTCTAATGTCTGAAGAGTGATAGTGCGAATGGTACGTAACTGACTTCTTGATCCAAAAACCAGCAATGCACCAATGGTATCAAAAAATATCAGGCAGTCGCCTCAATGAAAAGGTCTCTAGTAGTTTGGGAATTTGTTTCTACTTGAAATAACTTTCTATCTCGTGACCTTAACCATAGAGATAGATATATACCAGAGGTGGAAACTCAATGCTAAATCAAGGGACTTGGGATCAAGTGCTCGCCAGGGCGGCGCTTCGATTCCCTTGAAGAATAAGCAGACGACGTTGTTGCTTAAAACGGCATTTCCAACGTTCAGTGTCCTTAAACACAGCGCGCATTTCATATTAAATTTTAATTTTCACACTATTCTTCTTTTACTTCTGGAGAGTGCTCTTTCAATAATAATAATAATAATAATAATAATAAATTTTAAAATGAAAAAAAATTATGCCCTGCTACACCTTTGTCTTTTTTTAATTTTATGAATTCTTCTTTTTTTATTTCACTTTTTAAACCAAAAAAGAAATACTCTTTTTTCAAGTAAAAACAAGAATGGATGAAGGGGGGGTAAAAATATAAAAAAGTTTTTTTTAAAGTATTTTATTCTATTTTTAGTAATTCTAGGAGGACAAACGAGTAATTAGTCAAAATAGTAAATTAACTGTTGTAGATTATATTATAAAAACAAATTAATTGTTTCAAATTTTTGAAATTTGAAATTTATTCATCCAATAAACAAAGAGCCTAGATATGTATACAAAAAAATTTCACTTTTGTGAATTCATTATTTCTTTTATTAAGATAATTTCAAAACTCCTTTGGCATACTTTAATTTTTTGTTTGCATATTGTTTGGTTAACGTTTTTAAATACTGTTCTAATCTCTTTTTTACATTTTTAATTATCATATTTGCAAATACAATTCAGCAGGAAAATGAGAACAATATAGTGATTACCGAGAAATAATTGGATGAATTTCTTGCAAAAGTTTTTCTGCGATCAACTGTTAACCGAGAAGTAAAACACCCTTTAAATCATGATTTATGGGGTTGTTTTAATAGTCAAAGTGTTGGTGAAAGGATATTTTTGTGAGCGGCCGGTTCCATACAGAAGTTTATAATACAGAAATGATGGAATTCTTTGTTACTCAATTATTGAGAAGATCTATTCATCTGAAGGTGTTATTTTCAAACAGGATAAAGTATCAGCTTATACGTCCAAAAGAAATCGGAAAAGAGAAATAATTGTCCTGAAACGGCCAAGAAATTTGCCTGCCATGAATCTAATCGAAAATCTATGGGTAATCATGATAAATAGAATACAGAAACCGTTCACAAAGAACAAAAAAAGATCTCACTGAATGCATCCAAAGTGTTAGACATATATTACACAGGAACTTTGCCACGACCTTACCAATATCATGGCCCAAAAGAATTGGGACTGTTGTTACGGCAAAAGATGATTCTACAATATGGTAAAATCAATTATGTATATAAAAAAAAGATAAGGTATTTCCGATTTACCATTGCGTGAAATTAGTTTTATTTGCGCTGATGCATTTTGTAACAACAATATCTTCAAAGCAGTGATTAAATTTAATTATTATTTTACTGATTTTTTTATTAATTTGTGCTTATAATTATTTCACTTTATTTATTTATTTAGCCAAATTTATTTAATTAATTAATTATTAACTTTATTTTATTTTGTGTTATTTATTGTATATGTTTATCATTTATTAATCTATTCTTATTATATTTTATATTTTAATTAAATTTTAGCTATTTTTTATTTATTTAATTTATTTTCATCAAATTCCATCATAAATATTTTATTTTATTTACACATTTATATTTATAACTTTGTCATTAAATCGCCAAAATGCAGAAAACATTAGTAAGCAGTCTTCATAGCGCCGCCATCTTAGTTTGACAAAAAAAGCTATGAGTTTCACCCCCCTGACCTTAACCGTGTGTCGAGTCTTAGATCTATAAGCAGCTGCGTCTTACTGCAGGGCAGTCTTTTTTTTTTTCGGACGAAAAATGGTGCTACACGATAGTGGACAATAGAGGAACTCTAGTAGACAAGATCTATAAAACTTACGGAACTCTAGTAGACAAGATCTCTAATTCAGTTGCTGCTCAGTGTATAAATACTTTATACCCCAGACACTATCTTAGAGAACACCTCACGTAAATTATATTTTGACTATAATCACTGATAATACTATCCCTCATTACAGACCAGACATTACATTCGCAGATAAGTAAAATCAAGTGAACTACATAATTGATATTTCCATCTCTACTACACATAATTTACAAAAAAAGACATACACTAGCAAAATCGCTAAATATACAGATCTTGCACACGAAATAAAACGCCTTTGGGGAGTTATTAGAGTACACATTGTTCCGATCGTTCTTTCTGTCATTACACAAAAGTCTGCCAAAACTGAATTTAAACCCACACTTATACAAAAACCTTACAGAAAGCCACGATCCTAAACACTTGTCACTTACAAGGGAATCCCTCGAACATGTATGTCACAGATTTCCACAAATTGAATGAATCCCTCGAACTCATCTGAAGCTACTATAGATGCTTGCAAAATAAAGAGAGTGCGAAATTGTGTTTCTTTCAAAATACACCGCGAAAACGAAAAAATTTCAGCATACATAGCCATACAAGGACTCCATTGTTAAAGCGGTTAGGCTATGTGGGGTTCCCTTGTTAGTAAGGAAATTCCTACACTCAATACTCCCACGAGCAGGTATTTCTTTGGAATTGGTCCTCTCTTGGGTCCGCTTCTCAGATTTGGCTTCCAGACTTGACCCGAGTTTGGTTTTTCCAAAACAACAACATCAATAATAATAATAATAATAATAATAATAATAATAATTGATTGTAATCGGGAAGTCTTATTGACTCGCCCTGTAGACATTTTTACAGAATGATCCAAGTTAAAGTGGATAAACCGTAGGCAGAACACCCTAATATGTCATACCACAGGGAAATTCAAAAAATAAGCCAAAATCCAGAAATTACCACCAGAGAGAGTATGAGCACTGCAAGCGGAAGAAATTGCATAATGAGGACATCATATGGAAATTAACATGCTCTACACATGATGTCGTACATTCAACCATGAAAATTTGGCAAAACGTGTGCACGAAACTGGAAATCCACCCATCTGGGTGACTTGCGGTGGAAATCATGAAAATTTGGCAAAACGTGTGCATGAAACTGTAAATCCACCTATTTTAAACCATCTTTGTTATCACGTTATGCAAATTTTCCATTTTATGAATAGTTAAGAAAGAAAGAAAAAAGAACATTAAGTTAATCATTTTCTTAACTGGTAAAATCCATTGGACGAGTCAATCAAGTTGTAGATGGCTTGCGATTTTTGGCGACTCCTTTCGGCCATGGCTTCAATGCCTCCATTTTCCTCTATCCATTCAAGCATGAGCTTCATAACGTACAGACTGGAAAAAAGTTTGAAAAGAAAAAAATTCAAATTCAAATCACGAGCTCCATCACCCTTAACAATATTTTGCTACCTCCTCTTGCTCTATACCTGAACGTGCTGGGAGTGTTGTACAGAGACTTATTGGAATCCTGTAACTTGTAATGCCAGATGGAGGGACAAGTGGTAGAGGCTCCATCAAGAAGATCGTCACGGATTATAACAAGAGTAACGCCGGCACAGCTGAAATTTTTCTGGGACCCAGCATAGATCATCCCAAACTGGGGATGGAAATTAAAATAGAAAATTGAACCAAATTCGTTACTATCAACTATTGAATTATAAGTTTGAATGAAATTATGTCTGTAAGAAAAGTTTATTATTTTTAGCGTAGAATAAGAATCTGTTAAAAGCAAATAACAAAGTTGATCTAGAAATAATTTTGGGAAATAAATGTTTGCTTTCGCTTACGGCCTTTCTCCATTTTTCTCTATAGTCCATCCAGCCGTAGTTTGCGCGAAATGTGATGGACATTTCAATTGTTATGTACTATAATTCATCCAGATTTTTCTTAAATCCTTTTCTTCCGCCTGGTTTACGAGTTTGGGTTCTTATTGGCTGTTTTCAATAACGCCGAAACCAAATTATTTCATTGTTAAATGTAAAAGGGATAATGAATCGTTTCGTGAATTACATTTCAGTGACTAAATTTCCAGACGTCCTTAGTCGAGGCCAACTAGAGACAAGCCAGGGCACTCAAAAGTCTCCTGAATCATCGGGGTCCGAGCAACAATCCAGGTTTCATTGTCTCCATCTTGGATTTTAACAATCAGTGTTTTTTTGTTTGTTGGAAACAATGAAGGATGGATTGTTGCTCGGACCCCGATGGTCAGGTGACTTTTGAGTGCCCTGGCTGTCTCTCGTTGGCTTCGTCCTTAGTCGAGGCGAGGCACGGCCTCCTAGAAACTACCAGGCCTGAATATGACATCAATACTGTATTGTTGAAGCACTAAGATTGTGACGTCGAACTAACTTCTGTAATAGCACCACCAGTTTGACGTAACAATGCTTTATCGTTTTCATGTTCAGGCCTAGTAGTCTCTAGAAGGCCGTGGGCGAGGCCAGCGAGATAACAAGGCCTGGAAGCGAAAAAGTCACCTGATCATCGGGGTGCTATACTCTGTCCATGAAAGAAAAACTGGGTGTGACCAGTTAAATTACCAATTTCAATTGTTAATCATTGTTAATTTTATTTAGCAACAATGTCTAGCAATTGAAATTGGGAATTTAATTAGACACGCCCAGTTTTTCTTTCGTTGGACAGCATATAGCAACAATCCAACCTTCATTGTTTTCAACAAACGGAAAAACATTGATTGTTAACATCCAAGATGGAGACAATGAAGGTTGGATTATTGCTAGCACCCCGATGGTCCGGTGACTTTTACGCTTCCAGGTCTTGTTATCTCGTAGGCCTCGTAATCGAGGCCAGTGATGTCAACAACAATAAAGACTGGATCGAGCCTTCTATGAGCGCGTTAGCGCAGACCATGTCCTCCATTATTACTTCAGACCACGGTCTATAGATATTCATGGTCATCGAGCTCCATTGTTAAAATGAAGCTAAAGTTTCTAGCTCCCGATAAGGCGGGAACTCCATTGAAAAGTGGCGCTGCATGTACAATCAGCCCAAAAACGCCTGCAGTGCCGCCCTATCGGCAAACAGAAACTTTACTTTCATTTTCAGTTTCAATGAAAAACCTCTATCGCAGGTCACGGTTGGCCCTGGTGCGATCTATGGGGCACCTGGCGCGATTTGTTTTCCTTAGCTTCTCGAAACAGTGGAAAATGGTCATCGAGCTCCATTGTTAAAATGAAGCTAAAGCGAGCTAAAGTTTCTAACTCCCGGTAGCGCAGGAACTCTATTGAAAAGTAGCGCTGCATGTACTGCAGCGTCGCTCTATCGACAGATAAAAACTTTACTTTCATTTTCAGTTTCAATGAAAAACCCCATTGCAGATCACGATCAACGCGGCACTTGGCGCGATCTGTTTTCCTTAGCTTCTCGAAACAATGGAAAATAGCCGAAGCTCGATGACCATGTATATCTACAGGGTCGGGACACATTAATATGACCACCTGCTAGTATCCGAAATATCCACCTTTGGCGGCAAGCACAGCAGCTAGTCGACGTGGCAGAGAGTCAATAAGTCCTCGGAAGGTGGTTGCAGGTGTCTGGGACCATTCGGCGTTCAGTGCATCCCGTAATTCCATCACCGTGCGTGGTGGAGGGTCCAGCTTACGGACATGGCGATCGAGATGGTCCCACAAATGTTCAATGGGGTTGAGGTCCGGGGAGTTTGGTGGCCATTGGAGTAGCTTGAATTCATCTTCATGCTCCTCGAACCAGTCGTGGACAATTTTGGCAGTATGGCAGGGAGCATTGTCCTGTTGAAAGGTGCCATCACCCTGACGAAACACTGTCGACATGAAGGGGTGTACCTGGTCTGCGACGATCATCAGGTAACTAACAGCATTCAATGTACCCTCCAGCGGTATCAGTGGACTCAGACCATACCACGAAAACATCCCCCAAACAGCCACACCTTCCCCACCAGCCTGTCGTCTGCCAACGATGGTATCGGGATGCCTGTTCTCAGATGCTTCCCGGCGATTTCTCCATCGTCCGTCCACTCTGTTCACCAGAAACCGCGACTCGTCAGAGAAAGCAGCCCTTTGCCACTCGGCCGAGGTCCAATGGCGATAATCCATTGCGAATTGGAGGCGTTTTCAGCGATGCACAGGCGTCAACATGGGTGCTGTTACCATACGCCTGCTCCAGAGCCCCAACCTCAAGAGAGATCGTTGCACTGTCTTGGTGCTGACACGCCTAGTGGCCCCACTGTTCATTTGATGTGTCAGTTGCTCAACAGTGGCACGCCGATTGGTCAAGCAACAAGCAAATTTCTGCCAACTCCATCAAACAGGCGATTGGAACACATGCTCATCGAAGAACTATTAATAACTATCTCAACTAATGTCCTATCTCCAACGCCAGAAAATGAAACAGAAACCATCTCTTACCAACCAGCACAAAGTCGATCGTCTTCAGCTAGCCAAACAGCATCAAACCTGGACTTCCGAATGGAACTCAATCATCTTTAGTGATGAAAAAAAGTTCAACCTCGATGGCCCCGATGGTTGAAACTACTATTGGCACGATTTACGAAAGGAACCAAAGCACTGTTCGAAGCGCATCCAGGGTGGCGGTTCAGTTATGGTTTGGGGGGCATTCAGTGCCAGTGGAAAGGTGGAATTAGTGTTTGTAGATGGCCGCATGAACAGCGTCAAGTACCAAGAAATGCTTCAGAAGTGAATTATCCCATTTGGACCAATCATCGGAGGCCAAGATTGGATATTTCAGCAGGACAACGCCCCATGTCACGTTTCCAAATCGACTATGGAGTGGTTCAAGACCAAAAACATCAGGGTTATGAAATGGCCTGCGAGAAGTCCAGACCTTAACCCCATCGAAAATCTTTGGGGAATCATGGTTCGATTATAAGAACGGGCGGCAGTTTGAGAATGTCCAGAGTCTCAAACAGGCTGTTCTTGAGGCTTGGGAAGAAATTTCGTGCAGAACTATTGAAAAACTAATAGAATCTATGAAGGACCGTGTGTTTCATGTGATCAACAAAAATGGTGGATTTACAAAGTATTAAATACGAGCAATCTCATGATAACTGAAGGTGTTCCTATCATTTTTTCCACCCTTTTTTTCAAAAATTGGTTGTGACTCAACTAATTTTTTAAATATTTTGACTGAATTGAAAACAGTGGTGTCAATGCAGTGTGGGCACAAGTGTGTACAGTTTCGTTGAAATAAATTCATTATTAAAAATGTTATGTTGAAAACACTAAGGGTGCTTCTAAAACTCTCGAGCGCTCATTTTCAATCACGTGATCGTTTACCCCTGATCGCGCCCGCTTTATTCACCCGCTCATGAAGTTTTTGACAGCGCCAAGGGCAACGAGATAACAGCCCGATCAGTAAATAAGAGTAACTGCCACAGAAACTCGTTACGCTTTCAAACTTTCTGTTTTAAGCGTAATTATTTATTTTTATTGTCCATTATTACAGCTTTTTGCAATTGGTAAAATGTAATTTGCAATTGAAAAACTAATCTTTTCAATTGAAAAAATAATCTTTTCAAATGAAAAAATAATCTTTTCAATTACAACTTACATTTTAGCAATTGCAAACTACATCTTAACAATTGCAAACTATATTTTACCAATTGCAAAAAGCTGTATAATCTGATGGGGATTTATTAGATTTCAATGCATTTATTCTTTTATGACAATAAATACGGGAGTGTTAAAAAATCTACGTGCGAGAGTGCACGTACGATAAAACGAAACTTTAAAGAAAATTCGAAACCTAAGAGAAAAATTAAAAAATTAAAATATATTAAAACAATCTTCGCTTTTATCTTCAGCTTCTTCGCCCCTGCCGTGTATCTTGACCTGTTCTGTGCCTTCAGATTCATTACAAAACTATAAACCGCATTGGAAACGGACTTCGAGGTGGGATATGCTTTCATTGTCGGCCATTATTGCGAAAGTAGTGAAAGCGAAAGTAGTGAAAGTGAGCGAGGCAACGCGAAATGATCAGGATGGAAATAAGATCACTTTGATCATGAGCGTTCCCAACAGGCGCCAGTGACGAGCGCTCTGTCATTTTTAGATGCAGTGCTCGCGTTGATCATGAACGCTTACGCTCGATTGCGACTGGAGAGAGTTTTTAGAAGCAGTCAAAAGTTCCTATCATTTTTTCCAGGACTGTATAGACTGTGATATAGAGTTCTCACACTGTAAGGTGAAATGGAACAGTTCACTTTATCGCGCTCAATAGGTAGGGGCGTCTTAGAAGTGGTATACTTTATACCCTCATGCGCAACATGTGAGCTGCTTTTTTTTTTTCACTCAAGCCAGCTCGCAACCGCTTGTTGCAGTCTATTGTTGAAGTGCCAGAATTTAAGAAAATTAGAGCATTTTAAAAAAATTTTCTCTACTTCTCCCTACCTCTCCCTAACTTTTCCATTTCATCTTTACAGTGTGAGAATTCTACCTAGTCATCGAGCTTCGGCCATTTTCCATTGTTTCGAGAAGCTAAGGAAAACAGATCGCGCAGGATGCCAGTTAGATCGCACTAAGGCCGACCGTGATCTGCGATAGAGTTTTTAATTGCAACTGAAAATGAAAGTAAAGTGTCCATCTGCCGATAGGGCGGCGCTGCAGGCGCAGTTGGGCCGAGTGTACATGCAGCGCCACTTTTCAATACAGTTCCCGCCCTACCGGGAGCTAGAAACTTTAGCTTCATTCTAACAATGAGCTCGATGACCATGAATATCTATAGACCGTGGTCTGGAGTAATAGAGGAGGTCATGTGCAGACACATGTCTAAAGAATTGCCTGAAAAAGTCCACGAGTATCATCGTGCACCTATGTCTGGTAGCCAGAATTTTTGAACATTTGAATAATGGTAAACACGTTAATTAAGCTGAAAATAAATTTTTAACTCTCATGGAATTATAGTTACTTTCTTTGGCGGTGCAATTTTAACAGAAAGTTATTAAAATAAATATCATAAATGTATATTTAATGCAATGATGTGCCCAACAATAAAGACTTTACTCTTTATTGTTATTGACATCATTAGTTTGCAACCCGAGGCCTACGAGATAACAAGGCCTGGAAGCGGAAAAGTCACTTGATCATCGGGGTGCTAGCAACAATCCAACCTTCATTGTTTCCAACAACCGCTGTGGATACGGTCACGGCGCCGTGACTTGTCAGCGTTCACGATAGTCTAAAAAGGGAAGTGACGCGATATAAGATAGGCTAGAGCAGGCGCTTCGCGCAACTGTTGATTAATGATCGGCGAAACGGTACTTTGGCAAGCAAGAATCGTTTAAAAGAGTCGTTCGCGTACATGTACGAGGTCTGTTCAAAAAATACGTAGACTGTTTGAATTGCGCGGGCCCTGTTGGTCCCAATCAAAATCGCTTGGTGTCGCCATCTTCTGACAGATCCGCTGATTACAAGGCAAATTTTTGATTGCAAATATCAGTATTGGTTGATTAGCTACGCGGTTGTTTCTGAAGTGTGTTTTTTTCGTTTGGCGGATTTTTAGAATGAGTGACTTGAACAAGCAAAGAGTTGCTGTGAAATTTTGTGTTAAACTCGGAAAAACTGCCACTGAAAAGGCGAAAAAGGCCAGAAATGTGGACCAGTGGTGACTGGTTGTTTCATCACGACAACGCTCCAGCCCATTCAGCCCTCAGAACTCGAGACTTTTTGGCCAAACACTCGATCACTGTTCTTCCTCACCCACCCTACTCACCTGACCTCGCTCCTTGTGATTTCTTCTTGTTTCCCAAACTCAAAAGACCTTTGAAAGGAAGGAGATTTGAGACGATTCCCGACATAAAGGCAAATGCGACGAAGGCGCTGAAGGACATCACAAAAGAAGCGTTCCAGGACTGTTTCCAAAAGTGGAAACACCGTTGGGATAAGTGTGTGCGTCGGGGAGGAGAGTACTTTGAAGGGGACCCAGATGTGTAACTTCTGAATAAAGTACATTTTGTTTTATGACGTCAGTCTACGTATTTTTTGAACAGACCTCGTATATGTAAACGAATTACGCGCAGATAGTGAAATCACACAATTCACGAAATATGCAAGCTCCTGTTGCTCATTCCATTAATTATACAATGCCTTTTGGCTGCCCAAGTGCGGAAATTGATACGAGGAGGGGTGGATCCTCTGAGCATCTTCTGACAGATCCGCTGATAGTGATTGAGGAGGATTCACAAAATTGGTCATTAGGGGCCTGCTTTTTGATCGCCGCTGTGCGTCCCTGGGGTCCCAAGTGCTGGGTGCCCCATTAGCGCGACGATAGCGCGATTCTATCGCTTTGAGTCATATGCGCATGCGCAACAAACGCCAGGCAATCAATTCGCTTCTCGGTGCCCACTTGGCGCGACGGCCGCGTGACTGAATGCGCATGCGCTATCTACGCGATCATTTCGTTTCCCACTTCAAGATTTCGTGCTTCCAAAATCACAATTGGATATTTCGTGCATACAGAATTGCATATTACTTGATATCTTCAATCAAATTTTCCGTAGCGATATCCGACCATCTCGAAGTAGGTGCTGCCATGATTGCATGTGCCACGTGATTCGAAACTGTTTTCTGATTGGGTGCGATGGAGTCGCGCGATCGAAAAGCTCTGGCATGCAGAGCTTTTCAATCGCCTTAGCTGCGCCACAGAATCGCCCTCGTGACGTCACTCTGCGCATGCGTGCTTCACAAAGCGATAGAATCGCGCTATCATCGCGCTTCACACAGCCAGACTGCCCAGCATAAACACGGCCGCCGGTGCGCGATTCACACATGGCACCCGTATTGACGGTGGCCCTGGATAAATCTGTGTATAATTTCTCACATTTGTAATTCATTTTAGATGATGAAATCTCACCTCTGATTTTTGCCTCTGCCCGTTAGACGGTCTCGGCTTATACATTATTTCTGTGTAACGTAGCTCTTCTTTCACAAAACGTGGATTCCCATGCTTTCGAGCGCCGTCAATAATTCTGGAATGGCATGTCCAAAGTTGAATAAAATTGCTTTTTTCGTATTCACGCAAAAGTTTCGCTAGCTCGTCAAACGAAAAGAATCTATGTCCACGAAAAGAATCAACGGACTCGTTCAAGTCAATTGCAAGTCCACTAACAGTGACCGTTAAGAATACGAAGATGTGACTTATGGTACATTAAGTGGCATGAATAGAACTTTACTTTCTGTTTATCGTATAACAGGGTCGTAGCCAGGACGTTACCTTGGGGGGGGGGGGTCGATTTTCAAAAATTCCACTAAGTATTGTTGACGTGGGCTTGGAGCACGTGCCCATTGTCGAGGAGTTTAAGTTGAAACTTAAATTCTCAAATTTAAAATTACTTCTGCTTCACAGCTAAAGCTCTTTCTTGGAATATTCCAAGATTTTATTTGCACTCAAATTACACTGGCGGCAAATGAAAAATGAACACCCAAAGTGATGATGTCACAGTGATGAGATTTCATGTTCAGGGGTCCTGCGAATGAAACAACGCTATGATTCCAAATACAACCCGTATAACATTATTTATTGAATACATAAAGTATCAATTTCTTTATGCCCAGGCGTCAGGAAGGTGCCCATCAATTTCTTTGTGCCTACTTCTCTTACTGCGATGCACGCCTGAATTCTGGCATACATACAGATAACGAATATCATTTTGAGAAATGTCATTCCATTCTCGTTCCACAAGTAGGCATAACTGGGCGAGAGTCGTAGGCACGAATGACATGTCGTCCAATCCAGTCCCACGGATGCTCGATTGAATAAAAGGTTCTTGTGAGCATGCAGGTCATTGAAGTTGACGGCCATGCTGTAGAGCAGTCTTTCTTAAAGTGGGAGTCGCAAAAAATTCGATGGGTAATAATATTTTATAAACTTTCCATGTGTAAATATATGTATTATTTGGATAAAACATATTAGAACATGGAACATGCAAAATATATTACAGAGTCGAGTCACATTATTATGATCACCAGCTTAATATCCCGATTAACCGCCTTTAGCGGCACGGACGGCAGCTAGATGGCGTGGGAGTGAGTCAATACTGGTAGGTTTCTGCTGGCAGCTTTTGCCACGCAGACTGTAAAGCATACGACAGCTGCTGAAGGGTACGCGGTGGTTGTTCCATAGCACGCACATGACGATTGAGGTGATCCCAAAAGTTCTCGTTAGGGTTGAGGTCTGGGGAATTAGGGGGCCAGGTAGTACTTGGAACTCTTGGTCGTGTTCCTCAACCACCCCGAACAATTGCAGCCGTATGACACGTCGCATCCCCCTCTGGGAAGACAGTCGCCATGTATGGGTGTACTTGATCTGCAATTATGGATAAATAACCGAATCGGTTGAGAGTGCCTTCCACAGGTATCAGTGGGCCCAGACAATACCATGAGAATACTCCCCACACCATTACGCTGCAGCCACCAGCCTGGATTCGTCCAACAATGGTTGCAGGATGTTTGTTCTGGGAGGTTTCTCTCCTCACCCGCCAACGGCCGTCACTTCCGTGGAGCAGAAATCGTGACTCATCGGAGAAGGCAACCTTTTTTCCAGTCAGAATCGGTCCAGTTTCTGTACTGTTGGGCAAATTGAAGCCGTTTTTGGCGATGAACATTCGTCAACATGGGTTCGGTGACCATCCGTCTGCTGCGGAGGCCCATTCCGTACTGTGGTTATAGAGAAATGTCTGGTAGCACCCTCGTTGGTTTGAGCAGTAAGTTGGTCGACTGCAGCTCTTCCGTTGGCCTTCACACACCTTCGCAGCCGATGTTCACTTCTCTCATCAGTGGTACGTAATGCTCCACAGTTTCCATACCGTTTATTCTGAACGGTCCCATTTTCATGGTACACTTTAACTACAGCAGCACGAGAACATTTTACGAACTGCGCGGTTTCCGAAATACTGCCACCCTTGGCCCGAAAGCAGATTATCATCCCCTTTTCCAGATCTGATAAATCACTTTTCTTACCCATTGTAGCAATGAGTGATGTTTTTAACATAGTGGAAACCTACCTTATATAGTCACCTAACCAATTTCCAACACGTGACATAGTTCCTCGGCTGGGCAACCCCGAAGACAAGCATAGGGGGTGGCCATAATAATGTGACTCGACCCTATAAGAGTCCCATGTTTCGGGGGTCCTTTGGAATTTTTAAGTGTGAAAGGAGTCGCGAGGAATTTTTAAAATGAAAGGGGGTCGCGAGACAAATGTTCAAGGAACACTGCTTGGAGCATGTTGATTTACACGAGCTGTATGTACTGGACGGGCGTTATCTAGCTATATGTAGTGGAAGCACATCTCCCATGTCATCCAAAAATGGAATCAAGACGGGCTGGATGATGTTCTGGACATAGGATCCAACATTGAATGTCCCCTCTACAAATACAAGAGCGACTGATGAAAGACACACCCCGCATTATTACTCTAGGAGTGGGCCCCGTGTGTCGAAGGCGTATAGACGATAGAATGTGCCTCGCATATAGTCTTCGACGAACAAGTATATGATTGTCACTCATGCCTTTTATCAACGACTTTTATCGCTGAACACCACCGACCTCCATTCATTCCTCCAAGCAGCCCGTTATTGGCACCATTGGAGGCGCATTCCAATTTCTAATGGTGCTGATGTGCGAGCTGACAGATGTGGTGTGACTATGCCTCTGATTTGAGTGGATGTGACTCTTCGGTCTGCTAAAGCACCTGTTCAAACGCGCTGATCTTCAAGTCATCCGAAACTCTTCTGCAGGTCAATAATCTTCCTCTTCCCAATGTTTCGAACTGCCTTATATTGCAGACACTTCCCTCCAATTCTCTGCACAATTTGGCAGAAATGCTATCTTGCCTCCCGAAGGCTCACTATGCGACCCCGCTCAAACTCCGTTGGCTGTACAAATTGTAAGAACCGTAACGTTTTTTAAGAGCTTTCATTGGACCAACAATGTATATCCCATGTTCAACATTGTAAGGCAAAGTTGGTGCAAAAATAGGACAGTTCATTAGATAATCATTCTTGCGTTAATTTTTGCAATGCTACTTTGGCGCGTTGGTTACATGGCGTGTTCGACAACCTTGATACTGTGGGTTCGAATCCTTCAGAATACATTTTTTAAACAGAAACAACTTTGTTTCCCGTCTTCGTTTTGGCTTGACAAGCTCAGTAAAGACGGGAAGGTGCGTTTTTTATTATATATGCCCGTCTTCGCCGAGCTAAACATGTACATACGTTTTGAATTTGAAGATGGTAAGCATAAAACTGGCGTATCGTAAAACGTTTGGTATGAGCATTGTTCTTCGACTGCACAGAAATATGCCACCTTTGCGTTCCGTACGAAAACATAAGCTCATGGTGCACAGAATCATACCATGGGTTGTTTTCTAAAATCCGACGAATCCTATCATCTTTGCGTTGCCACAAAATAATATCACGATGTGCGCTGACTCCACTGCCAGGTAAAACTATAGCATCGTCCGAAGTTGTTGGTAAATTGTAGGGTCGGCGGTCATTAGGTTGAACGTTTGGGGTATTAAAGAATACAACAGCCAATTTCGAATAATCATGTTCATTACTAGCTACGAAACTCAGCGAGGATAACGCAGTAAAATTCGTTTTAATACAAGAATACTATTACAGGCGACTGATCGTTTTATGGAGTTCGAACGTCAACAATTTGCCGTTCGCGCAGCTTATACATTGACAAGTAACAAGTCCCAGGGTCAAACCTTAAACAATATTGGTATATACCTAGAGCAGATAGATACTGATACCCTGCCTTCGTTTTGTAAAATCAGCAGTGTAACATCACTCCTTTTGGGTGTTCATTTTTCAATTGCCACCGGTGTATATATTTATAAAGTAGAATAAATCAAAACCTTTGAGATCTAAAATGACTTAAAGAAAAGGCAAAAAACAAATTGTTCCTAAACACAATGGATTAAATCCAAACACACTACACTTTTACTGCCTCTATCTCCTAGACGGTTGGATCAATTGAAAAAAACACCAATGCTGTGTACAATCTCAAAATGCCATTAAAAATAGGGCAATCCATTACACATTTCAAAGCTGACTTCCAAACTCGAAAATGGCGCCGTTTTTTGGAAATGGAATACACATAAAAACCCCTCACATAAAAGTACAATAAATAATTCTTCCATTGAAAGTACTCTGTCAGATTTCTATTTTACAAGTTGGCTATTGGTTCCTTTATGTATATAAACTATGGTGTCATAGTCTTGCATTGCTTACTTAATTAAATGATAAGGGAGACGATTTTAGAGCAATACGACCAGTCGGATTGCTGCGAAATGCATAAGCTGTTCATAATAAAGACCAGTCGTATTGCTGCAATATCGTCTCCTTTTTACAGAGGTTGAGTCAAAAGTAGTGACCGACTCGGGAGGGGGGGGGGTTAGAGTTTGACGAATTCTGGGCGAAGACCATTTACGACAAGGGTATATGGCAGTTTATTAAGAGAAAAGAGAGGGAAGAAACGTCAGTACGAATTTGAATGCCATAGACATTGTGCCACCTGTGTTAGCCAGTGTAAAAATATGGCAGAAAAATTGGTGATACGCGGGATCCTTCGTCACTATTGGAAAAAGGGGACCAGTGCGCGAGCAGCAGCCGCCGAAATTTGCAGGGTGGAAGGTCAGTGTGTGACCCTTGAACGGACAGCACGACGGTGGTTCTCCCGCTTTTCGTCTGGAGACATGGGCCTGGAAGATGCGCCAAGGAGCGGAAGACCCAAAGAAGTGGATGACGCAGCCCTACGGCAATAAGTGGAAGCCAACCCAGGCAGCACCACCCGTGGACCAGCGGCGGACATCGGGACATCACAGTCAAGTGCACGCCATGGGAAAGGTCAACAGGAGCTGCCGAGTTGTGCCCCACGAGCTGACGCCCGCGCAAGCACAACAACGGGTGAAGGTGTGTCGTCAACTGCTGGAAAACTCCCGGGATCAGCACATCCAGCATACAGCCCCGACCTGGCACCTTCCGACTATCATCTCTTCCGGTCCATGGCGCACTTCCTTCGTGGACGGCGCTTCGCCAATGTCAGTGAGGGTGAAGACGACGTGCGTGACTTTTTCACCCTGAAACCGGAGGAGTGGTTTCGCGAGTGCATCCGCCAAATGGCTGATCGTTAGATAAAGACCATCGAGCATGATGGACTCTGAAGATTTGCAATGAGTGGTTCCTGTCTGGTGCCCATTTAAAAGTTTGCGCGGTGATCGGCCACTACTTTTGACTGAATTTCTGTAATTGGATTGATGATATTCGTAATCAACTTGATCACTGATAACAGATTAAAATATGCCAGGTCCTATAATAAAACAGGCCAACGTTGAAAAACTTTTTGAATGAATTTGCCTTATTCTTGTAATTTTTAGTGTGCTGAATCCGAATCTGCTTTTAGATATTTTTCTATCATGTCACGTTTCCAAGTTATGCACGTAGAAACTGCTATATTAAAGTAATGCGTGTGAAGAGAAACGGCTGCAATGTTAAAGTATCCATTTTTTTGGACCACAAGGAAATTTATGAGACCCCAAACTGGTGATTACACATCACGGTATAAATATCCTGAAGCAACTTTTCTAATGTTAGTTAAGCGTAAAACCATAGCAAAAATGGGGGAAGCCAGTGATCTGACTGATTTCCAGCGTTGGATGGTCGTGGAATGAGCATTTCAAAAACGGACACTCTCCTGAACTTTTCACGTATCGCAGTTTCAAGGGTTTATCGAGAGTGGGTCAAGTGGCTCCTGTGGACGGAACATCCTTGCTCATTACAACTCAGGTAGCCAGAAAATAATATCAAAACGGACAATTAATCGCACCTTGGCTTGAATGGGTTACTAAAGCCGAAGACATCTCTGGTGACAATGCTGTCAGAGAAGAATAAGAAAGCGTGCCTCCTGTGGCACAGTAGCACAAAGACTGGACCATTAAGGATTGAGAAAAAAGGTTGCCTGGTTAGATGAATTTGGTTCATGTAGCATCATGTTGATGGAAGGCTCAAAATATGGCGAAAACAACATGAAACCATGGACCTGTGTCTGATGCGGAATTTGCAAGGTGGTGGAGGCGGAATAATTGTGTGGGGAATGTTTTCTTGGCATGGAATGGATCCTGTAATATCTGTCGTTTAAACGCCAAAGCATACATAAACATTGTTGCTGATCAAGTTCATCCGTTCATGCTTATAGATTATCCGCACGCAGATGGCTCCTTCCAAGCAGGATAATGCACCATCACACAGGGCCAGAATCACTATGGAATGGTTCCAGAAACATGACAGTGAATTCTCCTTGATACAGTGGCCAGCTCAGTACCCAGATTCCAACCCCAATGAACATCTTTGGAATGCGTTCGCTCTTGCCTACACCTCTATCAATTCCCGGGAATTGCGGGAAATTCTCATGTCTACATAGGTCAATTTTCCAGTTGAACGTTTTCAGAATCTCATTGAATTCCTGCCCAAATGAGGGCTAATAGAGATTCAACAAGCTACTACGCAGGTGTATCTAATAAAGTGGCAGCTCAGTGTATAACTCAGAAGAATTTCTAGCTATTTTACCGCGTACAAGGTCGCTTAAATCGTAATAACATTCTCACATCGGAAGCAGCCTTAGAAGCTTCTACAGATGTCTGTCTCATGATACTCGCACTTCTGTCTGTCTCTTGCTATAATAAAGCTTGGATATAGCATTTTACTGGCACTTAATAGTGTAATTAAACAGCGTTGCTTTTTAATAATCTTACTTAAACGAATCACTTTAGTGAGTATTTTTATTTCATCTCAGCATTCTGTTTTTGGACCTCGTCCGTTATACAAATACTGAGAAAGACCGGATTGTTACGATATTTGGTTAAATTTAATCTTTACTAGAGTAAATTTTTTTTTTTTTTGCTAGGAGCAGATAATAAAGTAAAGGGGAGTACATCCGAATTCTTTCTTCTCTATGTGTACTGTATTATTTTTCTTCAGAGTATTCTAATATTTACATCAAATTATTAATGCATTTGAAAGGAAAAAGTACCACTAGATGCTAGTAATTTTTTTCAATTCACAGTGTGGTGAAATTTCTATTCTATGTTATTCTATGGTAAAGCTGTAAAATTCAGAATGCAGTAATTACTTTAGAAACATCCACGGATCTCGTAAAAATGTTGGACGACATGTCGCATACGAGCGGCACTTCCGACGATGGTACCCACGGAAATTCGACACCTGTGCAATCAATTAATACACATTGTTAATAAATGATCTCTGTGAATAATCTATTCGATATATTTACTTAATAACTTAAAGGCGTAAAAACGACAATACTCTCCGCACGACACGAGAAGACTGCTGAGATGCTTAATCTGCTCATATGGTGTCGCTGTAGTTGCAGATCAGTCTATAATTATGAAGGGAGGAAAAGACCTAAAATCAAGTAGCGCAAAAATGAGTTCTGGCCAACGATATGAAATGAGTAGATCGCTTATGTGGCCGCCGTCTTTGGGGCAATTTGAAGGCGGCGAAAAGTGGAACAAATCTCTATTGTTATTGTAGGCGCCATTACTGTGGTTGGCAGAACAACATCGCCAGCCAAAGCGCCATTACTATATATCCGCTTTGTCGCCAGCTGAGAAACAACCTCCCCCCCCCCCCCTCCCACCAACGTCGTGCTTGTAGTCTGAAATTTCTTAAGCGACCTCTCCCAAATTTAGATGCTTTTTAATAAATGCGGTATATAATTTCATAAATACCTCTAAACAATCATTCTGCTATCACTGAAATGAAGGTAACATGGTTGAATATCGACATCTTTTATGTATCAACAACTACGATATAAAAGATGACCAGGATTTTTACATTTTAAGACGCAGAAAGATAAAAACACACCTGTAAAAGGTCAGTGGTGAACCTTTAATATATCTATTACTACAATTTAAAGCTAGACAAGAAATCGGCATTGAGTTTTACTGTGTTTGTCTACGCAAACTCCAAACGTAAGCATACGATGAAGGCCATTTTTTGCCAACCAAAGCAATGGCCGACAGGCTTTCAAATTGGGACGCGTTGGTGGCGCTGAAAGCAGCTCATGAGCGATCTACTCATTTCATATCGTTGGTTCTGGCAATGTTTCCAAACAAATGAAAACATGGAGGCAGAAAACAATGTTTCTCACAGTGTTTCTTAAGCATGGAGGGGTAGATGCCTAAGAAATATTAAAAAAATAAGAGAAGAAAGTCGTCCTATTATTTACATCGATGAAACATGGATCGACACAAATTTGTCCGTTTGTCCCCCAACACTGAATAGATTCATCTGAAACTGCAGCGACATCCTGCATACGAGTATATTAAGCAACTCAGCAGTCTTCTCGTGGCGTGCCGATAGTAATTGTGAATGGTCCGTAAAATTAAAGAAATAATTTATTATGATTTGAAAACGAAATGATTATTTTTGGAAGGCGAAGTGATGATAAATAAATAAGATGTTAATCAAGAAAATAATTTCTGCAAATTAATTTCTATATGCTACAAGTCTGTATATAAATTTTTCTCAGCTATCAATTTAAAAAAAAGGAAAAAAAAAAAAAACCTCGCTGTAAAATAGTTTTTGCTCACCGTCGATAGTTTCGTTGTCGCAATAATAAAGATAGGAGGCACTTCGTGATTTCTGCCAGGTCGACTCCAATGGAATTTCTAACGCAAAATACACGAGCAAAATATCAGGGGAGCAACATCATGAGAAAAAAAATAAGAATAGGAACCAATGTGACTATGCGTTATTCAAAATGATTCATCCGAATTCAAATGATGAATATACTGTTATGAATTCCTAAGGTAATATAAGATTGACATGTACGGAATTAATCCTTATTTGAATTTGGATGAATCATTTTGAGTAAGCTTATATTTAATATATTATACAAATAATAATAACAACCGTATACAGGGTATTTAAGAACTCTTGTGTACAAACTTTTAGGCATGGTAGAGGACCTTATTTTGAATATATTTTGCCATGAAACTGGGAGTCGCAAATAAATCCTTGATACATAAAAAAAAAAAGTGTCAAACAGCTAATTCACCTGTTTTCTCAAATGGAATAACCATTATTTAATATTTAAATTTATGAATATAATTTACCATTATCTTTCTCACATGCATGGCTTTGAAATTAAACAGGGGGTCGCAAATGAATCCTTGACCGCAAGTGACAATGTTAAGAGACACTGCAGGGATTTTTGCCCAAGTCAGGAATTCGATAACAAGACGATGTGAGGCTGTTCATGGTCAACAGTTTGAACACCTTTAGTAATTTTGCAAACATATAGTATTTGGTTATCAAAAATGTTGTGATCATCAGTTTTCTAATTTCTCTGTTTTCTAGAAATACATTAACGAGAGAGATAATATTATGAGGAAGTCTCAGACAGCCGTTGTAATAGATGTCTGACAATTTTTTTTTATGTGTCAAGGATCCATTTGCGACCCCAAGTTTATTGGCAAATTAGATTCAAAAGGTTTTCTACTATCCCTAACCAGAGGGGTTCGTAAATAACTTGTATGTCCAGGCGGTAAACCAAATGAAATAAATTGTTATATACATATAGTTTGACAAGTGACTTTTCTTTCGCAATAATAAATAGAATTACGGAAGGGCATCACTCTAAGGTAAATTTATATTTGGTAAAACCTCCAGTAAGAAATGCAAAAATTTAATTTTAGACAGTATGTAATCTAATTTGCATAAAAGAATAAAAAATATACCTTATCCATATCTTAAATAAACACCTATTTTTGAATATTATACATGTATTTAGTGATGACAAATGGCCATTTTACCCGATGTATGGAGAAATGATTAGCATGCAATTACAGGGAAATGTAATATTTATTTTCAAGGGAACAAAAACTAGTGTGCAGCTCTAGTTATTTAGGCGTTTAGCCATGACAGCCTTCGCATAAAAAGTCGTCGTACTCCACTTCCACTTTTTCTTTAGTGCCGCTTCAAGGACGTCCTCAAAATGTCACAGTAGTAGGGTGCATTTATGGTTCGACGCTCTTCCAGAAAATCGACATGAATACCTTAATGTCCCAGAATACAGTCGCCATCACTTTCGTTGCCGACGGTGACATCTTGAATTTCTTGGGTCGTGGTGAGTCAGTGTGTCGCCACTCAATGCTCGCACGCTTGCTTTTAGGAGTATGGTGATGAATCCATGTTTCGTCGGTGGTCACAACATGCCTTAGGAAGCTGTTACCTTCCCTGTCATATCGCTGCAGCAGCATGGAACAGATTTCCACCCAGGTGGTTTTGTGATCCTCGGAGAGTTGCTTAGGGACCCATCTGGCACAGATCTTGTTGAATTTCAGCTTATCGTGGACGATGGTCTCCATTTCAGCTTATCGTGGATGATGTTAAGTATTGAAGTCAATTCTCGGACATGAATCCGCCTGTTGTCCATTATCAGCTCATTTGTTCGTGCGATGATGCCATTATTGACAGTAGTTGCTGGCCTTGCCTTATGAGGTTCATTGCTGGTGGATTCTCGCCCTCCTTCAAACTTTAGGCACCAGGCAAAGATGGATGATCGAGAAAAACATGACTCGGTGAACTGTCTTTGAAGTCTCTGATGAATTTCAGATGCTTTCACACCTTCGTTGAGGAGAAATTTGATGATTACTCGTTGTTCCACTTTGGTCGACACATCGCTGTCCGTCATTTCGTTTAAACAAATAATCGGTTGTCATGGTAGCCGGATGAGTGGTGTTGCATTTTCATGACAGGCGTAGTTGTCATCTCAACAATGAAAGTTAGATTTTTACAACAATGAAATTTACAAAAAATAAAGTCCAGTTCAAATTACGCCCCTCGTGTTGGAATGTTGTACAGAAGGTTGATTTCGATCTTTAGTAATGATTTATTGCGTGAATGCTGCGGGTCAGGTGCACGTGCGCGTGACAGAAAGCATGTGAAATGACGCTATTACATCCACATTGTTGTGTTTCATTCGAAAGCAGTAATTGTCATTAAAAAAATGTCTCCGAAAATCGGCTCTTTCTGGGAAGAGTACATTACTACCCTTTCCGAGGCTAATTACAGCTATTCTGCTTTAATGAGCGCTTGTAAAACACGAAATTTCTGTGTTTCGAAGAAAGATGTATCGGCAGTACTGAATGGAAAAGGATAATCCCGGGAAGGGTTAATTCCAACTCACCAGAATCAGCAAAATCCTCGAGTTCCCATAAGCCGAATACCACAGATCATTCGAAAAGTCACGGAGCTTCTCCTGTGTGAAAATCCAGCAACCCAAAGAGGGATCGCAAACATTGTAGGAATTCACAGACTACCGTAAATAAAATAATAAACAAAGATTTGCAACTAGAAAAGCAGCACAAGAATCGTGTTCATAAGCTGCTGCCACGACACGGCGCAGAAAGGAAGAGGAACTATCGGAGGCTATATGAGGGTCACATCGCAGCAGAATGATAGAAGTACGTTATCACTTTGGATGAAGCCTACGTTTATCTCAACGACTGTAACAAACCCCGCGCGATTTTCGACCGTTCACGTGGAGAGAAGCCATATCAAAAGTGGTCCAAGGAATCTATGGAAAGTTTTTCAAAAGGATTTATGGTGATTGCGGGATACTCGTACAACGGCAAGCTCACAATCCAAAGAGTGGACAAGAAGGTTAAATCCCTTTACTATCAGCAGCACGTTCTCAGTTCAATTTTCCACGAGGAAATCCCCGCATTGTATGGAGAGAACAAAAGTAAACTTTGGCTGCATCAAGACAAAGCCATACGTATAACTCGACGTTCAATTTATGTTGGATTCGGAAGATGAAACTGGAAATCATGGTATCCCTTTCATGGTATCCCTTTCACCAGATGCATCCCCGATTATTATGTGGAATTTCTGTGGATTTGGATTATTGAGGCGAACCCTTGCGTCCAACAACCATTGAAGGTCTCTGGAAAGCGTGCAATCAGGAATGGACCTCAACATCAGCCTCGCCGTTCTGCAGACATCTCTTCCATAGTGGAAGATACGGTCACAACTAGGGTCACCAAATAGAACACGATCGTTGGTGGAGAAAGGGGTTTTCTTCCTAAACTTTCTCCTCCAAGTCGTTACATAGATCATAATCAATTTTATGTTTCATCTCTTTATCCATGATCTACCTCCTATCTTATCCCTCCTCTCATTAATTCTTTATGCAGATGATGCTACAATTTCTTTTACCGATTCGTCCGCCTCTATCAAAGAACGTATAAGGATCAATTCCTTGTACGTTCTTTGCCTCTACTATTCAAACAACAATCATTCTTGCCCTCTCTAAGTTATATCATTGGAATTCTATTAATCAGCTAACTTTGAATTTTGATAAAACCAAACACATGATTTTTCATCAGCGCAATAAGCGGTCTGTTCCCAAAGAGTTATTTTTATTACAATTCTCGGTTACTTACTTCGACTACATCATTTAAATAATTGGGCATTCATTTATCCTCAGACCTTTCCTGGGATTTTCACATCATCGTCCTAGCTACGTTGATTTGGTATCAAAAATTTGGTATATCAAAAATTTGGTATTTCTCTCGTCTTCATTACCTTCCCCCTGAGATATTACTTCTTTTGTATTTTTCATTAATACATTCATCAGTCTGCTATGGAACTCAATTCTGGGGCTCAGCCTCTAACTCTAATTTAATACGCCTGTTCAGAATTCAAAAAAGATTTATGAAAACTCTTTGAAAGCTTCGTAAGCCTGCTTCGGTTTCTTATTTCAATATACCAACTTTACATAATGTCCTTGGCCACATTCATTTACAAAGTGGTTAACGGCCAGTTATCCCTTACAACCCCTCTTTTGATTCAATGTCAGAATGAATTCCACTCTTTTGCAACGGGCTCCGCGAGTTCTGTGAGAGTCCCACCTGCTATAACTACGAGAAACTACGAGCGGCGCAGTGTTTCCTTCGCTGGCATAAGAATATGGTCCTCTTTACCCGAGGAAATACGTTCCTCTCCGAACATCGCCGTCTTTAAATATAAATTAAGGAATTACCTTTTTTAATAATCGATCTAACCCCTACTCCCACTAATCTTCGTTTTTCCATATTACTTTAGACTTTTTTCCGTATTACTTTACGGTTAATCTGTAATTTTGATTTTTTTTTTTTGTTTAATTTTCTATCCTGGGACCTACCTTGTCGGCCGCAGGGCCATATTGGCCCTGAATGGATGGATTTTTTTCTATATACTAAAATGTACTATGATGTAGTAAGATATTTCTGCTAATTCTGTATTTTGACCTACATTCGTTGTTATAATCATCAAAGGTGATAGGGTGCGTTGTATTGGGTAGCGATTTACTGCAGCTTCCGGGCATTTTATACTTATAACTGTTCTTCAGTGCTTCCAACAAACAATCAACTTTGATTGTTCCAGACGTTTTAAACATTGATGATGAGAATGTGTATCCGCAAAATTTGCAAAAACTTCAAGCCATTTCTGAAGATTTTGATTTTGATTCCTATGTTACTGCAGATGATGTTTTATGGTGGCTCATGAATTAACAGATTCAGAAATATTGGAAAATGTGATACAGCCTCAAGACTTACCTGATGATTCTTCGTCTGATCATGAATATGAAGTGATATTTACTGTTGTTTTTAATACACAAGCTTTGTCAAGAATTTCAACTTTAAAACAGTATTAGCTATCGAAGGAAAATCTTCCCGATTCAATTTTAGGTAAAATTAATGACATTGAAGCACATATTGCGTCAACTGCTTGCAAAAATCTATGTAAAAAAGCATATTATCATATTTTAGAAATAAATATTTTTTTTGATCAATTTTACTTCTTCTTTATCCCGGTTATAACGAATTTTCATTATAACGAACTATTTTTTTTGTCGCTAGTTGTTCGTTATAACGAGTATCCACAAAACAAGTTTGAAGAGGACTCGTGTGAAATATATCGTACAAATTGACAGAAAATATATTAAAACTTTCGTTTGCGCTCTATTGTATTTGTTAAGTCACTCTTTTAATAAAGTCATTATTATTTCTTTGTGAATTATTTCATTAAATGATATCGTATATATTAAATGCTTTTTCATGATACAGGGTGGCACCCGCATCAAAATATAAATTATAATGTGTTTCCAGTGTAATTTCAAAAGGCACGCATCAATGGAAAAATTACAATGTTTTCAATGTAATACCCAACATGTCAAAATATTAATTGTTCCCGTGGCGTAGCCAGGAATTTCTAGAGGGGCTGACTGGGGGAAGGGGGAGGGGGTTACTATAATATTTGGAAGTAACATGCTATATGAGTAGACAGTGTTTTACAACCTTTTTTCGGCTTGCATCCCTAGGAAAGCTTTAAATAAAATATTGTATTCCCCACGAGATTTATAAAGAAAACGATATCACACGAATTCCTTCGCTCCTGATTGGGACACTTTGAATTTCAAACAGACCCATATTTAGCGTTGCCACCCCTTTTTTCAGGCGAAAATATTTCTGTAGGTTGTTATGGATTGCATTTAATTACTTCGCCTCCCCCTATTTTTTTTAAAAGCTTTTATTAAACTTGCAATGTTAGTTTGTTTAGGTCAAATCTTGTAATTAATATTAAACAAACTTCCCGGCAAGCTAGGGAGCTGAAACTTGACACACATACACAGGATCGGTGACAATTTATGCTAAAGAAAAAATTTTTCAAATCGGTTCACTGGTTCGGGTTCTAATGGTACTAATTCATTACTACGAATTGTCCAATTGCCACAACGAACAATTCGTTATGGCGAGAGTTAAATGTAACTATTGTTGCAAAATTAAGCTTTATTTAGCTCACTAAATAAAACATTATAAAGGCTTGGTTTGAAAAAAACCCTTTTCCTCTTATCTTGTTTTTATATTGAGACTATAGTAACCTTACTCATACTGCAAAATCTATCGGGTTTATATCTTCCACATCTTCGTCTTCGATTACAAAGACATTGCAAACTTTTCCACGCCCTGTAATTTCCAAACCTTCAAGTTTAAATTCATACGATTTTTTTTTTTTTAATCATCTTCCGTGCACTATTGATTAAAAATACTTTCAATTTCAAAAAGAAAGATGCAGGAAAATGGAGCTACCGGTAAATTTATTGGTTGTGGGGATGACCCGGTTGATACGTCCGTATTTTTCAGCTTCTTTGATGGCTTTAGCCGACCAGCTGCCTGTCACCACATAGTCCGCTTCTCCACCCGTCTTCAGCAGGTTGAGAGGGATGCCGGCGAATTGACCGGTGGCGCCACCACTCAAAAACAGCACACGGTAATTGCCTGGTACGTTGCTGGTGAAAAAATAAAAATAAAACTAAAAATGATGTGCCTTATAATTAAGTAATTAATACATATTTAAAAAAAAAAAATAGGCCCTAAAAAGAAGTAAAAAAAGAAAATAAGAACAACAACAATCCAACCCCGATTTTTAATATTAGCTCGTTGTCATGTAAGTTTTTTTGTAGAAAAATTGAAAACGAGTTCTTGTTCTCTGTTTTATTTTTTAACAAATTTTGGAAACATTTCCTTTACTCTGCAGAACTTATCTGCACTATTTAATGGAATCTATTTTTAATTTTTTTTTTAATGCGAGGAAAATATTAAACGTTTTTGGAAGATGGTTTATGGATGCTTTTTGGCGTTTTCTTTTAATTACACGAAAAAGGGTTGAAATAATTTTGTCACTATAATTTAATAACAAAATATTAATTTATGTTAATCGTATTTTCATATTCTTGATGTTAAGGATTCATTATGCAAATAAAGTGTCTTTCATGTTCACGTTGAACTTAACACAAGAACCCAAACAAGAGTCAGTGGATATCAATAAGAATCTATTATTATTGAGCTTTCGTCATTTTAAACTTTAATTCTTTCATTTAGAAACTATTATTTTTAATCTCTCATTTCCGATTTGTGAAACATTTTTGTGTGCGATGTTTAAGGAATTTAAATAAGCATGATTTTAAGGCAATTTACACTCCCGGCAGTCTTTCCTCAGTTCCCGGACGGAAGGCCTTTTAATAACAAGAGTTCAAAGAATTTCTCTCTCGCTTTTTTTTTTATTATTTTATTATCAAGAAAAAACAATTCCAGCTACTAGAGATTACTGTTAGCGTTCCAGAAGTGTTTCTAAATTCAATATTTACCCATATAATTTCATAGCTATCTGCGATTATAAATCGCACTTTCATATTCATGTTCAAGATTCATTAAGCAAATGAGGTTTCTCTTTTGCTTAGAATCAGAAGTAGAGTCGGCAGTGCGAAGTGAACAAACAGTGATTTCTCCTCCTCCTCCCCTCCCTGCCTAGCCATTGTTTTTTTTTTAAAGATTCTTTTCTAACTGAATTGTTAGTTTTGTTTTAAATAACTTCCAAATCCAGATATTTTAATAAACAGAATGGAATGGAGGTGCTTATATTTACAGAAGGCTTCGAACTTTGTTCTCTGTTTGCTGGACGATATCGAGAAATTCGGGAGACCTATGGCTCATCTCTGAAATACAAACGCAAAATCATTCTTTCTTTATCCTTTTATATACAAAATAATTATTAATAATATAGCAGTTAAGTTTTAGTTATTATGCCAGAAGGCTTCATACCTAGAATACTCACGCCTAATCCATTGTAACTTAGCAATTCCCGCTGAACTTTCAATAATACCTAGTCAAAGATAAAATTATTAAAATCTAAAGTTAAATAATCTAAAAAATTTATTATTTATACTAGTTTTTTCCCGTCTAAAAAAAATACTTGTTTATTTGAATTACTCGCCGCTAAGAAAGTATTATGTTATTACTCTAATGAATTTGTATATTCAGCTACTGAGAATAATTGAAAATTAAATACTAAAACTCTTGGAAAAATTCTGACCCCTATATTTAATTTAGCAAACAGATATTACTTATTTGATTTTAACAATACTGTCAGTAAAGTTTTTAGCAGTTTATCAATTGAAGGGCTCGGTGCAGTAAGGACCTAAACAACAGGAAGAAGTTTTTGAGAAAAGTGATGTTATATTGTATATAAATCTGTAAATCTGTATGATTGATGTTTTGCCTTACTGTGATTAGAGTCTACTTGTGCAGTTGTTACTGAAACATATAGTAAATGGATTTCAGCCGACTCGGTGGCCGAGAGCGTTGAGGCGCAGGTCTTGCCGCTCTCGTAATCAGCGATGGATGCTTGTGTTTGTCTATTTCACCATCATCCTCAACAGCTAGTCTCCTGGATAAAAGGGGAGATATAGGCTAAAAATCCATCCAAATGGATTTCACAAGTAGTAATTATTACATTTAGTAGGAATTTCTTCTTGCGGATTAGGTCCTTATTGCCCCGAGCCTTTCAATTCAAGGTGCATGTTCGTGTGACCACCGAGAGAGAAGACCTCCGCATTGAAATGTAATACATTGTTACATCATCATAGATACTGCAAATTCAGGGCTTATTATTGGTACAAATCACGGTCTATAGATATTCATGGTCATCGAGCTTCTGCCATTTTCCATTGTTTCGAGAAGCTAAGGAAAACAGATCGCGCCAGGTGCCGCATAGATCGCACTATTCCGACCGCAACCAGCGATAGAGATTTTCATTGAAACTGAATACGAAAGTAAAGTTTTTTTCTGCCGATAGGGTGGCGCTGCAGGTGCAATTGGGCAGATTGTACATGCAGCGCCACTTTTCAATAGAGTTCCCGCCCTACCGGGAGCTAGAAACTTTAGCTTCATTTTAACAGTGGAGCTCGATGACCATGAATATTTATAGACCGTGGTACAAATACAATAACAATGCACTATCTCGTAGCCAACGAGAAAGACAGGCCCTGGCCAACACCACCTCTACTCAAAGCCTGAGCGCGAAAACGTCATACATTATTACATCACGTATGGTAGGGTATTGTTAAACATATTTCTACCAATAATAAGCCAGAAATTGTCCCTATCGCGAGGCCAACGAGAGATAGGCCAGGGCACTCAAAAGTCACATGATCATCGGGGTCCGGCCAACAATTCATCCTTCATTGTCTCCATCTTGAATTTTAACAATCAGTATTTTTTGTTTGTTGGAAACAATGAAGGATGGATTGTTGCCCGGACCCCGATGATCATGTGATTTTTGAGTGCCCTGGCCTGTGTCTCGTTGGCCTCGCCCTACCCTAGGTGATGTAACAATGTATGATTTTTCCGTGAACAGGCTTTCTCTTTAGGCAGTATTGCCCTGGCGCGGAAAATGTCAGCTGATCATCTTAGTCCGAGTAACAAGAAACGAAAAATTGCTGATTATTAAAATCCAAGATGGAAACAATGAAGGTTATATTGTTATTCGGACTAAGATGGTCAGGTGACTTTTCCGCGCCAGGGCAACGCCTCCTAAAGATAAGTCCTGAGCGCGAAAACGCAACACCTCCTAGAAAGAAAGCCTCACAACTGAAACGTCATATATTGTTACATCATCATAATTCGACCATTGTTGAGCGTATTTCCACCAATAATAAGTCCTAAATTTGGTCGAATTATGATGATGTAACAATGTATGACTTTTCAGTTGTGAGGCTTTCTTTCTAGGAGGTGTTGGAAAACGTCAGACATTGTTACATCATCATCCGAAAATACGTTGAATTGCATTTCAGGCCTTATCTTTAGGAGGCGTTGGCCAGGGCAACACCACCTAGACAGAAGGCCTGCACACAGAAACGTCATACATCACACTAAAGCAGCTATTGTTAATCGCATTTCTACCACGGTCTATAGATATTCATGGTCATCGAGCTCCATTGTTAAAATGAAGCTAAAGTTTCTAGCTCCCGGTAGGGCGGGAACTCTATTGAAAAGTGGTGCTGCATGTACAATCTGCCCAACTGCGCCTGCAGCGCCAGCCTATCGGCAGACAGAAACTTTACTTTCGTATTCAGTTTCAATGAAAATCTCTATCGCAGGTTGCGGTCGGCTATAGTGCGATCTATGCGGCACCTGGCGAGATCTGTTTTCCTTAGCTTCTCGAAACAATGGAAAATGGCCGAGCTCGATGACCATAAATATCTATAGACCGTGATTTCTACTAATAATAAGCCCTAAATTTGGCCGTTTGATGATTATGTAACAATGTATGATATTTCTGTGCGCAGGCCTTCTGTCTAGGTGGTGTTGACCAGGGCCTGTCTTTCACGCGGGCTATGGCACTATCTATGATGATGTAACAATGTATTACGCTTCTGTATGATGATGTGGTCTTCTCTCTCGGTGGTCACGATATTATACTCCGAGGCTAAAGGCTGATTCCCACTGGACGGCAAGCACGGTAAAATCAGCCGGTACCGGTGGAGTTGCTGTGGAAACGTAGCTCAAGGGCAACCGGTTTTGCCGTCTTGTGCCAGTTATGTACTGTGCCGTTGATGAAACCAGCCAATCACAGCAGAGCACATGAAACAAGAATGCTGGGATTGCTTTGTCCATGATCACTGAAAGAATGATAATTTTTACCGTTCAGTAAGAATGGTCATACTTTGTTGCCGTGAACGGTCATAACGGTTGTTTGGAATACCGGCTGATTTTTACCGTCCTTACCGTCCAGTGGGAATCAACCTTAACGAGAAAGACAGGCTCCGGCACTGAAAAGTCACCTGACCAAGATAGGTCTATTAACAATGTAACTTTCATTGTTTCCATCTTGTATTTTAACAATTATGGTTTTTCCTTTCTTGGAAACAATGAAGGTTGGATTGTTAATAGACCTATCTTGGTCAGATGACTTTTGAGTGCCGGAGCCTGTATTTCTCGTTAGCCTCGATTATACAGTGAATTATTGTTGAACCAAGTCATTCTTGAATCAGATCACTGTTGCCACACGCAGAGAGAAAGAGAGAGCTACAAATTTTTTAATACAGTTCCAGATATACTTGAGATTTATTTGTGTTATTAGATAACATATCTTCGATTTTAGTTTTCTTCAAGTGTTAACTATTGATAGCCCCAATTCTAATATCTCTCAGTAAATAAGCTATTAAAGAGCACTTTTACTAAGAAAACATAAATTTGAATTTCAAATGGAATTGGTTGATAACAATTTCCAAATGTAAGGGCGTTATCTAATCGTAAACTGACAAGAAAATTTATCGACTATCCTGTGTATTATCAATGCAAAAATTTGGACTATATTGTATATGAATCCAACAGTATCTGAATACTTTTTCCTTAAACTTATTTCCAATGGCAGCAAAAATGCGTTTGATTTTTAATGGGTTTCTCGAATTCTTATATAAATGAGATTTGAAATAACAGGTCAATACAGGTTTGTTATGATCTAAGAATTTGTAAAGAAAAAAAATAGAAAGCCTGATTCGTGCTCATTAATCATGAATAAATTAACCAATCAATAACCCGCAAAAACAGATTAACTATTCCGGTTAATAATAAGGAATGGGGTCATGCAAAATAAATTTGTCTGATGATCCATGCAATTGCTAATTAAAATACTAACCTCTATGCATCTAAACCTTATAAGTTAAATAATCTTTGTTAAGATTTTTATTAAACACTCGGTTTCCAGTTTAAATGATTTGCCTCTATGTGAACGATAATTTACTTTCAGTTCGCGTATACAAAATACAGGTATCCCTCGCTTTACGCGATTAATTGCTTCTATGAAATTATCGCGCAAAGTGAGTTTATTACGTTAATAACTCTTTATAACTTCCTCAACGAAAATTATTTTCTCCGTTTTTTTTTTCTTTCTTTTTAATCTTTGATCAGAATTAGGTTTTTACATTTTCCCATAATGCTTGCTTTGCAAAAACTCCAACAATGGACTTTACTTGTTTAACTGGTTCTACATCATCTGTTACGATTACGTAGCCCACGAGAAAGACAGGCCTAGGCACTCAAAAGTCACCTGACCATAGTAGTCTGAGCAACAATCCAACTTTCATTGTCTCCAACTTGGATTTTAACAATCAGTATTTTTTCGGAAACAATGAAGCTTGGATTGTTGTTCAGACTACTGTGGTCAGGTGACTTTTGAATGCCCAGGTCTGTCTTTCTCGTGGGCTACGTTACGATTATTAAACACCGACTCTATTACCTTTTATAAAATCGCGTTATTGCAAAAACGGGTAAAATGAGATCGCTATTGTGAGGGATATCTGTAATAATTTATATGACACTGTTTAGGACGGTAGAAATTGCAATTCCTATATTTCTATGTTAAATTCTGAAATTATGGCATGAAACTCCTACAAAGACCCTTTCAATTATTATATTGTTCAATTTTTCTTATTTTATCATTAACTGATTAATTAATATTCGCACATGTTTAGATAGTTAAATCTAAAGCAATTCAAACTCGAAGTGAATGTAGATTATCGTTCGCAAAAAAGACAAATGATTTTAGTAACATTCAATTGCAATACAAATAGAAAAAAAAATATTTAGGGAGGAAAAGAGGAAGAATTATTTAATTTGGTACAATTTAAACTCATTTTTATTTTTCCTCAGTAATATTAATATACACAGCTGCATAAAGATAGGACCACTCAATCACTGCAGAAGAAAAATAATTTATTTTTCTAACTTTACAAAATATTCCCAAACAAATTTCATTTCAATTCGTCAGAATGATAAACTAAGCCTTTCCTTAATCTATGATACACAAAAAAATCTTAAAATCCATTGGCATAAGAATAACAACAAGAATTTTGGTGTTACTGTCTTTTCAAAATTATAAGTCCAAGTTCAACAATTTTCAAAATATTAAGACCAGCTGTCTTTTAATATTTTGTCATATCCCTTTAGCTTTGATTAAAGCAATTAATGCGGTTGCGCATAGAAGATATTAAGTTCTGACATTGCTCTGGAGTGATTTTTGACCATTCTTCCAGCAAAACGTCCTTCAAACGTTGTGTTGTTCTAAGTTTTCGTTGTTGTACCTTCCTTTTAAGAATGCCCCACAGATTTTCAATTGGTGACATGTCCGAACTATTTGGAGGCCAGTCAATGGTTGTTACTTTGTGTGCCTGTAACCAATGCTTGGTAGTTCTTGCGGTATGGCATGTAGCCCCGTCCTGTTGAAAGGTAAACTTCCTTCGTCCAAACATCTGCTTTGCCTAAGGAAGAAAACTTTGATCAAGAATATCCTGGTATGCTTGTGCATTCACTGTTCCATTTATGATATGCAAAGGACCAACACCTTTACTACACATGCTACCCCAAACCATTACCGCACTAGGACACTTGACTGTACGTTGAAGACAATCCGATTGATAGGCTTCATTCTGCTTTCGAATCACTCTTCGGCCAATAGTGCCTATAGGCAGCTGGAATTTTGATTCATCACTAAATATTACTGATTCCCATTTAGTTTGAGGCCATTCTCGATGTTCGTTTGCTCATTGAAGACTTTCTTTTTCTGTTGAGGGGTCAGCAATGGTTTTTTCTTAGCAACATATGAACAATAGCCCATTTTTTGTAACCTTCTTCTGGTTGTGGTAGTTGAAATTTGTGTATTGATTGACTGCTGCCACTCACACGTAAGTTCGACGATGGAAGCATGGCGTTTTTTAATGGCTAAATGTCGCAGAGCTGTATCATCCCTTTTGCTTGTTTTGAGTGGGCGTCCTGTAGGTTTCTTGGGATTAGTGCTACCTTGTTCTTTATACCTATGAATTGTATTTAGCACTGCTGTTTTGCTGACTGCTAATTCTACAGCTGTTTGGCGGGTTGATTTTCCTTCCAAATATTTCTTAATGATTGTATCTCTGACAACTTTTGATAAACTTTTGCCTCTGCCCATTTTCTCAACAATTCAGAAATAGAATTTCTTGTTCTTTCCTGGTGGAATATTTCCATTGGTATTTATATCATTGGTTTTTACCCATTTATATTTAGGGGGAGTCAGAACTATGTCGATATTTAAATAGGAATATTTACATAATTTTTTATTTTAGTGTGGTCTTATTATTTTGATCTTGGAATACACATTAAAAATCTTCATTACAACCATTCCTACAATGTGATTATAATTTTTTTCTTCTTGTCAAGCATAGAATGATGTAATTCATTCCATATATACATTTACATAATCCAAGTTTATTTTTGTTTTTTTTATACATCCCAATAAATTCTGCTATCATCTATAATTTTTGCATGGTCCTATCTTTATGCAGCTGAGTGTACAAGGTGAGATCAGAAAGTTCGATAAATGACTCAGATTAATCAACAAAGACAAGTATTTCAGGGATATTTTACTATCCTTTAAAGTAAATATGGCCACAATACACTTTTGACATCGTTCGTACAAATGTTGCATGGCTTGTGAAAAATCTTCTTTCTGTACTGCTTGAATATCCAGAACGTCGAGAAATCTGTGTCCTTTTATTGTTGATTTCAAACTAGAAAACAGGAAGAAGTCTGACGATGGCAAGCCTGGAGAATAAGGGTGATAAAGTACTGGAATCTGTTTTCGTGCGAAGCCGGACATCTCTACAGAGGTGAAGCAATTCCCCGCGCGAAACCAGATTCCACGACTTTACCGCCCTCCGTATTCTCCAGACCTGTCACCGCTGGACATCTTCCTATTTCCTCGTTTGAAATCAGCAATGAAAAGATACAGATTTCTCGACATTGCGGAAATTCAAACGGCTGTGGCGAGGGAACTTCAAGCAGTACCGAAAGAGGATTTTTCACACACCAAGCAACAGTTGTACGAACCATGTCAAAAGTGTATTGTAGCCATGGGGACTTACTTTGAAGGACAGTAAAATATCATCTTTGAAATATCTGTCCCTGTTTGTTTTTCCGAGTCATTCTCCGAAATTTCCCGTCTGGCCTAGGAAACCTCTACCAAAGCCCCCTAGATAATAATCTAGGGGGCTATGCCTGTACACTACATTTGAATGATAATAAACTTTTTTTTTGCTCCATCTATAATTATCGTGATATTTTAAAATGTGTTCGACATTTTTATTAATTGGTTTGATTAATTGCAAATACATGCAAAATTTATCTGTGACATAAACATGAAGAAATTAGAAAATGCAGATTTTTTTTTAATTACTCGTGTTTTGTGTGATTACTTGTATTATACCTCATTCTATTTAATAAAATAATGAAAAATTTTAAATAAAATGTAGTATATAAAATAAAAAAAACGCAACTCTAATATAAATAAATTATCAACTGATTAATTTTTTTTAAATGTAAATAAATACGATTGTTCATATAGTACCTAGAGATAGTTTCTACGTAAATAGTTTAGAGCAAATAGTAAATAGTTTAGAGCAAATATTATTAAAGTTTGATAGCTCACAGATTTTATAGCCGAATAGTTTGCAATCGATTGAGTGTCAACTATGAAACAAAAAGGCATAACTTAGCATTTTATGAATTCCGTTGTACATATTAATTAAGAAATTCCTAAATTAATATATTCTAGTTCTTGCCTCTATATATAAGCATGTGCGAGAAGAGGTCAACAGAATTCCTTTACCAAGCTCCGTGAAGAAATAATTTGCTTTTTTTAGTGAAGATTTGGAGAAGAAGGTTTATAAAAGGTAAACATTCTTTTTAGTATATACAAGAGTGTCTTTATAACTATAGGGCAATCTAATTGATATAAAAGCGTGCATTCTGAAAAAGAGAATTTAGAGACTGAAAGCTTTTAAAGGAAAAGAAAACAAAACAAAACAAAAACAACAAAAAAAAAATTGTAACATATGAAATATTAAAATATTCCATTATGCATCTTTTATATTATCACCGTCTTCAGTTATTTATGTAAATACTTTAATATATTTATTTTTCGTTATTCAAAAATCAATCGAATTTCACAATTAAATCGGTTATCTTCCATAAATAAGCAGAGGAACGTTATTATCGTTCAATTAGATTATGTAAATACTTTAATATATTTATTTTTCATTATTCAAAGAATCAATTGAATTTCACAATTAAACCGGTTATCTTCCATAAATAAGCACAGGAACGCTATTCATCGTTTAAATTACATTAGACAGAGCTGTCAATTTTCTGCGATAATGTTGAATTGTAGATTGCGAAAATTCAGATTAAAATTTTGATTTGGAAAATCCATTTAAATAATGCACAAAACTCAATTTTCATATCATTATCTATCTAATTTCATATTTATATAACTATATACCAAAAAATTATTATTGCACATTATTGCAAATTTTTTATATACATTAATTAATGAAGTAGTAAATGTTTATTAAAATTATATATTGTTTATTAATGAATGATTACTCCTTAAAAATGCAAAAGATAAAATAATAAATAAAAAATACATAAACAACATATAATTTTAATAAACATTTATTTTAGAATTTATAAATAAGCTTCCAATTTTTATTTTGTCTTTTTATGAAAATAATTTTATTAATTTCTTTGGAGGGAGGGGGGTGGGAGGATTAATTTTTTTTAGGTCTGCAAACTAAATTATCTATCAAGCCTAATTTCCATAAGATAAATAAATTTTCACGGAAAAACAAAATTAATTTACAATAAAAATATTGATCAATGAACGATTAAGACTCATGGCAAACGATATGCAACAAACAATGCTATATTCTTCATATCAGATGTGCTATTCTTTCAGTCTGATTAGTTATTTCAATCAAAGATATAAAATTATTAATTTCACTCTGATTAGTTGATTTATTCAAATGTCATTTTTGTAGGTGAAGGAAAAAAAAATACTGCACGAGCATGTATTAAAAGCCAACGATTTAAAGCTCAACTTATTTTGTAACAAAAATTACATAACACAAGAAATGCTCAAAATGAGGTTTGTGAGCGTAATGATCTCAATTTTAGATTTTATGGCACTGTTAAAGCTTCATGTAAAACATAAACGATGTGAGGTCATAGTAGATTCCTCCTTTTTATTATTTATGTATTTATTTATTTATTTTTATACTGTATCTATAGTTTTTCTATAAAATTAAAAATAAATGAATAAATGAATGTTCCATGAAATGTTTCAGTCTTGATATCGTAATTTGAGGGCAGAATCTCGAATTTTATTTTCTACTCTCTCAAATATCAATAAAAAATAAAGAACGAACAGGGAAGAAGGAGAAAAACAAAGAAAAAGCAAACT
>JAHWFO010062608.1:497583-508416 GCA_023313115.1 Rhysida immarginata | reverse complement strand
ACCAATAAAACATGTGACTTAAAAAGCATAAAATGGATGATTGCTTCTCTGTTTTTATGCTTTTAATTTTTTTCTATAAGACTTACTAAAACATTTATTTTATTTAATTTGAGATATGACACGGAACCTATCACGGCTAATTTCTACTGGATTTTGCGAGAAATTTTAAAGAGCGCAGACAAAAATTCCTGTTTAGCGATCGAATGATTTCAATTGTGCATAAACATAATTAAAAACAGCAAATTAAAGCAGTCAAATTTTTAATTTTCACAGCTCAAAAGAATTGTGTGAGTCATTTTCAGTTGGCAACGATTATGACGCATAGAAATAGTTTCTCTTTTTTAGTCTGTGATTTTTTCTCTCCCTGCTTGAATGAGTTATTGCATGAATTGCGCGTTTCTTTTTCTCTATTTCAGTTATTTTTATTATTTATAATAATTTTAAACAACTATTGAAACTGAATTCTTAAACAATCAATAAAAAAAACACCTTTTTTGTCTCGTTTTATAATTATGTTTTGTACAAATGAAAGCCTGTTCACGCATTTTCCACGTGTATTGCCTAGCACGATCACTTTCTATGTTATGTAACATTTTTCATATGAAGGCACTATGACCAATTAAACTGTTTATCCCTTTTGCTGTATGTTAATAAGCAAACAACTTGGCTGCACATTTTACAAGGTCTCTCCACGACTATAGGATTTTTTTTTTTTTAATTATTATTTCATGCGAAGGAGGCACACTTAATTTAAAGAAGTAAAAAGGAAATGAGAAAAACAGAACATGATGCGATGAATTGAATTAACTTTAATCCTAGGAAGGTTAGAACAGTAATTTTTGGAACAGATATATCATTGGATCGCCATCATCTAAACTCTTTCAATATAAGGAAATTAAATATAATATTAATGAAGAAAACAATTCTTCATTTATGACATCATTGAAAAATTGAAGATAAATTGAAGCAATTAAATGAATGCCGCAGTGAAAGTCAATATCATGTTTCAGATTACAGATGCAGTTCTAATAAACTGCAATTTCATATCCTTATTTTCAATTTGTAATTCCAATTTTTATGCATTCTTTTATCATTCAGCTGAAGTTACCGTTTTGCTGAAGCATTGTACGTATGTTAATGGTTTTATATGATGTTGCAACACAGGTAATGCACGTTACCAGTGACAAGAACTTTTAGGCAGGTGGAGTATTGAAAACGGTTGTTTCTTGTTACGACCAGTTTCAGTAATTGAATACAAAGGAGATCTTTGAGAAGCACATTCGACATGCTTTATTGTTTTTCTATCGAAAAAAATAAATATACAAGTAAAACAGCTAGAGATTAGATGCAAAACTGTGTATATCGAAATAAAAGATTAGATTCACAGCGTAGTGAATCGAAATATCGTCAGTGGTTTTCAAAGTTCAGCGCTAAGTGAATAAGAATTAATTTGGTAAATTCGCTATACATTTTAGACAGTTACCGTAATAATTTATATTTCACTCTTCGTATGTAAAAATATAATTTTATTTTTATTTACTTTGCGCAAGTTTTGATAAATTTCCGTCAATTAATTTTAACCCAGTTCTAAACTTCTGGCAATTATGAATTAAAGGATGAACAGTGCTCAGAATAACGCTCGACCTCAAACATCAGGATCACCTTCAAGAATTTCACCTTCATATTCAAGAATTTGGCTGGGAAAGAATTTCACTCATTAACTATAGCCATATTCACCAGATATGGTATCTTGCGACTTTCATTTGTTCCGGAATCTTCAACCCCATTTAACGGAAATACTTTCGTTCTCGGGAGAAGGTGAAACGGGATATAATGACATTCTTCAATTCAAAACCGAAAAAGGTTTTCAAGGATAGAATTTAGAAATTGCCCGAAAGGTGGAGAGAAATCATAAGTATGATGGAACTTTTACTGATAATTAATTTTCAATAAATAGGCAATGTGGAAAATCGTGCAATACTTTTGTTTCGACCTGATAGAAAAAAAAAATTCATCAGTATGTATTCTACAAAACCCTTAAAATATGAGGAAAATATTATTGTTAGATAATGCAAGTAAATGCAGTATGAAAGATCGTGGAGGAGGAAGCACACATTAGTTGATTCATACTTCTTCATTCTTTTTTCTTCAGTTATAGATAAATTTTAATGTCTCATTAAAGTATTCTAGAGTAAGAATTCGCAGGAAATGTTTTTCCCGTAGCGGCATCTGCGTTTCTTCCTTACACATGTATCATTAGCTTTTCATGATTAAGCTATCATCTGCATTATAATGTATTATCAGGTATAAGTGATAAAACTCCACAGTACTTCTGTTATAATAGTATGCGATAATGTGTTCCTCCACCCCCTTATTGTTAATATTAACGGAAATTAACCTGTGCCAGAACGTATCGAGTTTCGTCATAATGCCGAAGCCATAATCGATCCGATGAGTGAAGGGAAAAAATATTACTCCGAATTTCATAAAAGAATAATACAAAAGCCATGGGGGAAAATATATAATAAAGGGAATCAAGGGAAAGAAAGAAAGAAAGAAAGAAAGAAAGAAAGAAAGAAAGAAAGAAAGAAAGAGAGAGCGCGTAATTTATGAATAAATTTTAATATGGTTAATGCTTTCAACAGAATGACACATTAATAATACGAGATGTTCATCAAGATTTAATTCTTATTAAATCGACAAATTATTAACAGTAAAATCTGGTTCGGAAACATAAATTAGGGAATCTTTTATGTCAAATATCTGTGATCTCCGGCCCGTGAAAATCCGATTATTATCCAATTTAAATTATAATCTTGCCTCTTTAGAAAAGAAATTGCCTTTGAATTGCGTTCAGTAGCTTGAGAGGAAGAGGCGGCTCAGGATTAGAGGTTTTACTTTGGGTGAGAATTATTATTATTATTATTTTTTAACTTGATAATATTATAACCGTAATCAAGAAAAAAAAATTATTTGAAACAAAGATGAAGTTAAAATTCTAGAAATCTTATTTCATCAAATTTATTTGTTTCATGTCACTATCAGAAATTGACAATTGTCACAAAGAATGCAATGACAAAGAGGTCCATATCGAATTTATTCTTTAGTAATCCGTCTAAAATTGTTGTTTTAAAATTAAGAGGGCTCGTTTAGCCTACATACAGATCCGCCAAATCGCCAGTTGCGATAGTTTAACTAATCTGACGAATAGACTATCACATTTGGCGAACATACAGGGTTGTGCATAACCTTTTGCTAGGGGTCTGGAAAATAAACAAAACTAAGTGGAATGTTCTGCGGTTGATAATCAAAAAGTACGTTTATTTCTGCTTTTATCACATCAATATTTAGTGTGGCCACCACCTGCTTCTCGAACAGCACGCATCCGTTTCGGGTAGGAGCGGAGGAGTGTCTCAAACAGAGCAGTATCGTACTCCATGTCCTTCAGCACAGATGTCAGGTGTCCCATTAGAAGGTCTCGAGAATACCGATTTTCACCACGTTCTTGAATCATTAAAGATTCCACTGCGTCTTATAACACGGCTCCAAAATGTTCAACCCATTTGCGATTAATAAAAGACGCACCTGCTTCCATTGCCTCTCGATATGCATTTGCACGAACTCTATCCATGAAACGCTGCTCTTCACTGTCATTTATTAAACCAGCCATATTTGTTTGATACCAATAGAAGCACAATGAACTACTCTCTGCCGAAGCGTCATAAGACTGTGCTACAACGCTGCGGTTTAAGTCGCAGCCCCCTAGCAAAAGGTTATGCACAACCCGTACAATCGACATGCGCTGAGGTTGCCTAACCATTAGTACAGAGAGCTGTGTTTGGACAACGTTGGCCAAAATGTCCTTTACTGCATATGCTGTTTCAATATCTTCCCGAAAGACTGCCAGTGTAGAGAGTTTTCCCTAGAGGTAAAAGGTCATTTGCGCCTTTTTTTATTTGTCCGAACCTTAATTTAAAAAGTTTTTTTACGCATGCAGAAAACTTAAACTAAAAATTAATTTGATAATTACAACTTGATAAAAAATTATTAAATTGCATTTTGATAAAAATATATATATAAAACCCCAATTTGATTGAACATTTAAAAAATTTTAATTTGGAAAAATGACATTTTGATAAAAAAAATTTACAAAAAAAACCTAAACATGCAATGTATTTTAAAATTTATTCATTTATTTATTTATAGATATTTATTGTGTTGAGGTGTAAACCAACCAAGAACTTATTTTAGCTAAAATTTTCTATATTTTTTTCTTTCAACCAAACAGCAAATTTAAACTCGATCCGGATCGGGGTGTTTACATGCACATTAGTGGGTTGACCTCTTTCCTGAGGCATGCTTCCCTGGTTTCAAACCACCTCTTTCGACTGGATTGAACTCGATCCGGATCGGGGTGTTTAAGACGGTTTAAGCCTGTTTACATGCTACTTTTTTGCAGGATTGACTTGAAACTGGTCTTTCGATCCGGATCGAGTTCAATCCCGAAAAAAGTGGCATGTAAACACCATTGGTCCGGATCGAATTCAATCCCGTCGAAAGAGGTGGTTTGAAACCAGGGAAACATGCCTCAGGAAAGAGGTCAATCCACTAATGTGCAAGTAAACACCTCGATCCAGATCGAGTTAAAATTTGCAGTTTGGTTGGAAAAAAAATGTAGAAAATTTTAGCTAGAATAAGTTCTTGGTTGATTTACACCTCAAAACAATAAATATTTATAAATGAATAAATTAATAAATTTTAAAATACATTGCATGCGTAGGTTTTTTTTTTTTAATTTTTTTTTATCAAAATGTCATTTTTTCCAAATTAAAATTTTTCAAATTTTCTATCAAATTGGGGTTTTTGATATAAATCTAAAAATTAATTTGATAAAAATCTATTAAAATTATGTTTTGATAAGAATCTATAAAATTATATTTTGATAAAAATGACTTTACAAAAAACTGGAACATGAATTTTATTAAGGATATTATTTTGAGGTGTAAATAGACCAAAAGCTTGATCTAGTTAACATTAATCCTAGGGTAAATCATATAGGGTATACACAGTTTCGCCTATTTTTTCTAGTATTTTTTTTTTTTTTTTGAAAACAAAATTTAAAGGAAAAAACAAAATAATTACAATATTTATTGATTGTCAATTATATTTCCAGACGATAATAATGAGAATTTTTTTTAAAAATAGCATTTCAGCCGTATTTTAGAGGAAGTGTAACTCAAGTGATAAGGCCGACTGAGACAACAATGGCGGATTCTGTAGCAGACGACAAAGTCTGGCGTACTATCCTAATCTAGAGCTTTACCTACAGGGCATCTTATCGATCCGGATAAACGCGAGACACTTTTGGATTAGCTCAAATCGATCCGGGTAGAAACGTGCATGTAAACGCAGTGATTTACGTTGTTTGTCTTTGTTTTTTGCCCAATACGAAGGCGTTCGTGATGTTTTTCTTGCTGTCCGTCGAACGTGTTACTTCTTCATCAAAGCTAGCCATTTTTCCAATTTCACAAGTGTTAAGGGAGAAAAAATTTAACGATGATTATATAAGCCGTTATCAATTGTTTCCAATATACTGGGTGAGGCATTTATCTTGAGACAACTGAATATTTCGGAAACTAAACATTGTACGAAAAACTGTCAAAAGCCAAAAGTGAATTATTTCGCGGGGGAAATTCATCAGTTAAAGTGAAAGGGCTAGGGGGAGGGGGTAACTTTGAAATCTTAAATAGGAACCCCTATTTTTAATATAATTTCAAAAATCTAATATTTTTCAATACCCTCGCATAGACTCTGTCTCCATAGGACTGCTGTCCCAAAAAGTTTACTTGTGCACTAAAAAATTTTGAATTTTTGAAATTTTGACTTCGGATTCTTAAAGACCATTAAAAAGTAGAATAGGAATGTCTGCAGACCCACTCTCTATCTCTTCGTCTTCATCGATAAAATTGGGTTCAAAACTTTAAAAGTTCCACACTTTCAGGGCCTCTATCTCCTAAACGGTTGGATCAATAGAAAAAACACCAAGAATAAAACATTTCTAGAATATTGTGTACAATCTGAATATACCATTAAAAATAGGGGTTCCTATTTAAGATTTCAAAGTTACCCCCTCTCCCCAGACCCCCTCACAAGAGGCAATTTCCAATTATTTATCGCCGCAAGGCATCTTTCACCTCGTCGTCAGAACGCAACGTATGTCCCTTAAGGTGCTCTTTCTTCTTTGGGAAGTGGGAAAGTCGCAAGGTGCAAAGTCTTTCATTTTTGAAGTGCAGTTTTTCATTTTTGAACTGTAGGCGCTGCAGTTGGCCTCCTATATCGTTGAAGCACTTAAGATTGTAACGTTGAATTTACTTCTTGTTGAAATTCATTACCCGAGGCCAACGTATTATATTTTCCTTGTTCAGGCAACACCTCCTAAAGAGAAGGCATCCGCACGGAAATGTCTTACATTGTTGCATCATCATAAGAAGGGCATTGTTATTCGTATTTCTACCAATAGACGATTTCAGTTAACATGATAATAAGACTGATTTTCTCATCTTGAAAAATTTGTAATCGTGCATCTCCTGCATTAGTATGCTTGCTCATCAAATGCCTTGAATGTGGATGCATTGTCATTACGGAAGTATTTATAAATATCTATAAATCCCAAGTTAGGCAGGTTATTTAATTTCTGATTATTGAGTACTTAATCATTGATACTAATATCTGAAGAGTTCTACCTCTTCAGGTGATATTCCCTACGAGGGAATTCTGCCCCATCACAGTGATACATAGCGACTGCTACAGGAGCAGCCGGGATGTCTTTACGTGCCTTCCGAAGCACGAAGGGGTACAAAGACAGAAATAATTGGTAGGACCCCAACTAGTGGCAATCCCCCCAGCTGCTGGTCATCGAACTTTAGTCCAGTGCACGGATCTCACGTAACTGTGTTACCTCGATCCTGGCCCCAGAAGTAATACATCCAGTGGCTGTCACTCAACCAGTGGCTGGCCGAGCCAAAGGTTACTTAACTTCACCAAACAGCGAACTGATCATTGAGACAACTAGGCCACGACCACCCCTATCTGGAGATTGGTTTGGTTTGTTTGGTATTAACGTTCTTTACACCTGCTGTGGTCATTTCAGGACGGCGTTAAAGGGGCCGCATATTTTGCCTCGCAAGGCTTCTTTGACGTGCAGCTGGCAAACGACTACACGGGACCAATGGCTTTCGAAGGAAGTGCGTGATCTCAGGATTTCCCCCCTGAAAAAATCCTCGTCTTCCTCGGCCGGGATCGAACCCGTGTCCTCGGGCATCAGAGGTGATCACGCAACTACTACCGATATCTGGAGATGAATGACAGCAGCGTTATCTACTCTTTAATCCCTGGTTGCAATCACGTTTTCTTTTTTTAACTCCAATATTTTTTTAATTAGAATCATTTTTGTACATTTTTGAATGTCGAATTTGTACTTCCTTGCCTTCTTTAGTTTTATTAAATCTTTCTCTTGAAAAACAAACGTATTTTTGTCGTTGTTAGGCAAACGCTAGCGCTTGTGATGCATTGATTGATTATCCAATCTTTCTCTGCGCTTTGCCCTCCGGAAGCAGAACAGTGCATGCGGCAGTGACGTCGTGCTCCTTACTGTGAAACGGTCTATAATAAGCCCTAAATTATACACATTGTACGATGATGTTACAACGAGGCCAGCGAGAGCAACACCTCCGAGACAGAAGGCCTGATAACTAGAGCTACTATATTTATCCTAGCTGACTCGACCGCCATTACGGAGCCCATTTGTAACAGTATTGCATGCTACCAGAGCGAGGATTTTTATCGTGCTGATTAAAATGTTTGCGAAAATGGCTAAAATTGGAAGAAATGGAAAGAGCAGTGCTAGATTAGTATATGCAAAGTGCGATGAAAGGCTATTATTACCATTACCATTATTAGAATTTATCCGCGCGCAGTTTGCGCGATAATTAGTTTTAAACTAGAACTTCCATCCGTCGCATGACGGGTGCTAACCGTACAGGTTGAAGGGTAAAGAAATGAAAGTGGAGCACCAGTGGTGTTCAAAACTTATATTCTGCAACAATATAGGCTACGGTTCATCTGCATATAAAATAAATTGGGCTAGTGCGAGTCGGACCCGCGCATCGAGGGTTCCGTACTACCATATAATATATTTACCAAAATATGCCAGATTCTGGAGAGTGTGGTACTGTGTTCTCGATTTCGGCTTTTACAGACATATAATCTATAATAGTTTAAGTGTCGAAATTTATAAAATAAGCGCTTTGAACAAAAATGTTTTCAAATATTAAATTAACAGATCACCTGAAAAAAGATTTTGTTTGGCGTTGCGCAAGTCCAACTCACACTTGGCCAGTTTTTCATTATTTGTTGTAATACTTTAGAGTTTGAACTACAATCATGCCAAGTTTCACGCTTGTATGTATAACCGTTTTTACGATAGAATAAAAAAACAACAACTAAAAAACTTAAAAAAAAAAGCTTTTATATTTTTTTTTATTTGTTAGGCAATCCGCCATCCGCCAAAATAACACATTCTCTGTGAAAATTTCAACTGGCTACCTATTCCCGTTCAAAAGATACTGTCCTTAATGTGAATCTTTAGTCAAAAATTTTTTTTTGATATTTTATACATCTAAGTCTAAAAACACTAGTCCGCGTGGAGAAAATTTAATATCTACCTTTATTTATTAATAAACAGCATTTTTAGACAAAAAATTATAGCCCATGGAGGCTGCCATCTTTCTCCGAATTCGCAAAGGGACACGGGAATTATGTGATGTCTCCATCTTGGATTTTAACAATCAATATTTTTTCGTTTGTTGGAAACAATGAAGGATGGATTGTTGCCCGGACCCCGATGATCATGTGACTTTTGAGTGCCCTGGCCTGTCTCTCTACCAGGCCTGAACATGACGTCAGTAATGTATTGTTGAAGCACTAAGTTTGTGACGTTGAACTAACTTCTGTAATAGCACCACCAGTTCGACGTAACAATAGAGACTTTTTGCAACCTCAAACGATATGCGAAATACGAAAGGCGAAATGCGATAGGTGGCGTTTTGGTCATGTGACTGTCATGTACCGTTTGGTCATGCCAGCTTTGGTCGAACGAAATACGAAAATTCTAAAAAATTTCGTTGCCACCTTTGGTAACCAAATGTGTCGTCGCGCATGCGTGCTGCGCCCAACCTCTGACAGCAAGTTTCTCACGTTAACCAACATAGCGACCGACGGGAAACTGCTTCGCAGTTGTTTAACACAATGTTAAATCCCACCACGAGTTATAGCTTTAAACTTTAATAGTACTTACTTCTCCTTGCTGCCATGATGCTGAGAATCAGATATCAGAGTGAGCTGAGTGTTGAAGTAAAAACCTGATGTTGGCACTACCGAAACTCTAGAATTTCTCTTTTTCGCATTTCTCTTTTCGCATTTCTTATTTCGCGGGTGCAAAAACTCTCAAAACGAAATACGAAAGGAGAAAGACGAAATGTCACCTTTTGCATTTCGCCTTTCGTATTTCGCATATCGTTTGAGGTTGCAAAAAGTCTCTAATGTTTTATATACATAAGAACAAGACTGACCTGTCCAATCTGTGGATACTTTGATGCAAAGGAGACGATGGATTCCACTATTTCCACTATTTCAATGTTTTGTTTTCCATGTTCAGGCCTGGTAGTTTCTAGAAGGCCGTGACCCCACACCTTCTAGAAAGAAAGCCTCTGCACTGAAAATTCGTACATTGTTACATGATCATAAGAAGTCATAATTTAGGGTTTATTATTGGTAGAAATACGATTAACAATGCCTTTTTATGATGATGTAACAATGTATGAATTTTTAGTGCACAGGCTTTCTTTTTAGGAGGCGTTGACAGACCACGGGGCCAACGATATAACGGGCCCCCGCGCGGAAAAGTCACCTGACCATCTTAGTCCGAGTAACAATGTAATCTCCTTTGTTTCTATCTTGGATTTTAACAATAAGCATTTTTTCGTTTGTTGGAAATAATGAAGGTTGAATTGTTGGCCGGACTAAGAGGGTCAGGTGACTTTTCCGCGCTGGGGCTCGTTATATCGTTGGCTCCGGACAGACCAAGAGAATTTTTTTCAGTTTATTTATTTAATTAAATAACAATGACAGAGCATTGTCTTGCCACAACAATGCCTGGCTTCGGACGGATTATTGTAACCTTCTTTGTTGGCCTCGGACGGACAGACGGATAAGAGAATTAGTATATTAGAAGATTCAATTAATACTGTTGCAAAGCTCGCACATTTAAAATTCAATTCATATTGTTGGAAAGCTCGCACATTCAAATTGTTTCGTGTGATGAACCACAGATTAATGATAAACATAGATATGCCAAGCCAATGTTAGGAATGTTGCGCCTTAACCTAGCGGTGCATGCGGTAAACTCAACGCAACAAAATGCCTATTCATTTGGTATATCTGTGGTTTACCGCATACATCACTAGGTTCACTTCCAGGTCTTATTATCTCGTTGGCCTCGTTGTTAGATCATCATTAGTAGACCAAATTTAGGGCTTATTATTGGATGAAATAGTATTAAAAATGGTCGAGTAACGATGATGTATCAATGTATGATGTTTCCGTTATCAGGCCTTATGTTTAGGTGGCGGTGGTTGAACTCACTGTTCTCCTTTATTTATAGTTTGATAAAAATTGTTGCCGAGATCATACAATGGTCAGATGACTTTTCAGTTTCGGCGTGTGCTTTAAGCCAACGGCTCCTATAAAGAGGTGTTGTTCAAGTCAGCACCAACA
>JAHWFO010062608.1:486289-497573 GCA_023313115.1 Rhysida immarginata | reverse complement strand
AAGTTACAACAATAGGATTCGGAGTCTATCTTTAATATACGTCATTGCATGAAACTATAATCCCGTTTCATATAGTAACATACGTAATATAGAACGCAGTTTTGCTACCTGTTTCTAGCTTCATTTATATGGCCCTCTCTTGAAGAGAAGAGGCAACACTGTACTCTTTCGATAGATAAAAATTAAAATTTCTTCGAACAGAAATAACAGCATTCCATCGCACTTGCATATACTAATCTGGCATTGCTCTTTCCATTTCTTCCAATTTTAGCCATTTTCGCAAACATTTTAATCAGCAAGATAAACATCTTTGCTCTCGTAGCATGAATACTATTACAAATGGGCTCCATAAAGCGGTCGAGTCAGCTCGGTATAATGTAGTAGCTATACTGATAACGAAAACGTCATGTATGGTTACATCATCATTAGTCGACCCGAGGCCAACGAGAGAAGGCCAGGGCACTCAAAAATCACATGATCATCGGGGTCCGGCCAGCAATCCATCCTTCATTGTCTCCATCTTGGATTTTAACAATCAGTAATTTTTCATTTGTTGGAAACAATGAAGGGTGGATTGTTGCCCGGACCCCGATGATCATGTGACTTTTGAGTGCCCTGGCCTGTCTCTCGTTGGCCTCGTAGTCGACCAAATTTAGGGCTTATTATTGGTAGAAATAGGATTAACAATGGTCGACTAATGATGATGTAACAATGTATGACGTTTCCATTATCAGGCCCGAGGCCAACGAGAAATACAGGCCCTGACGCGGAAAAGTCACCTGACCATAGCAGTCCGACCAACAATCAAACTTTCATTGTTCTCAACAAACGAAAAAATACTGATTGTTAAAAACCAAATACTTTCACCTAGGCCTTTTGTCTAGGTGGTGTTGACGAGAGACAGGCCAGGGCCAACACACCACCTCTACTCAAAGCTTGAACGCGAAAATTTCATACATTGTTACATAATCATACGGAGTCATGTTTAATCGTATTTCTGCCAATGATAAGCCCCAAATTATAATTCCGCATGATGATCTAGCAATGTATGAAATTTTCGCGCTCAGGCTTTGAATAAAAAGTCACCTGACCCCGGGGTCCGGACAACAATTCATCTTTCATTGTCTCCATTTTGGATTTTAACAGTTAGTATTTTTTCATTTGTTAGAAACAATGAAGGATGGATTTTTGGCCCCGATGATCAGGTGCTTTTTAAGTACCTTGGCCTGTCTCCGTGTGGAGGCTTTCTCTTTAGGAAGTGTTGGTTCAGGCTGGCAGTTTATAGAAGGCCTTGATCTGGACAACAATCCAATGCTCATTGTTTCCAACAACGAAAAAGCACTGATTATTAAAATCCAAGATGGAGACAATAAAAGTTACATTGTTGCTCAGACCCCGATGGTCAGGTGACTTTTTGAGTGCCCAAGCCTGTCTCTCGTTGCCCAAGGCTGTTCGTTACATCTCACAGTCAGGCAAATATTCAAAAACTCGCCCTAGGTCGACACCAGAAACATCTGCCTAGGGACCATAGGCGAATTCAAATTCTCTCTCCTGAACTCAACTCGTGAAATTACACGTAACTTGCAAACACCAGGGTCATCTGTGTCCTATCAAACCGTGTGGAAAAGCTCAAATACCCATATGAAGGAGTTGCGTAATGGTCAGTATTGCTGAGTAAATCGAGAAATGAAAGGGTCCGGGAATTAGCAATACATTTCTCGACCCATATGAAGTTTAAAACTGAAGACGAAACTTAAGCTTAATGCAGGAGACGAGATGAACTCCGAAAGATATCAAAAACTGAGGTACGAACATTTAATCCCAAGTAGACCATTCATAAGTGACCTAAAACTGGAAATATCCGCAGGACAGATTGGTACAAAAAAGGAACGGATTGGCATTCATCATGGATTGGTTCATAAAAGAAACGGTCAATGCAATTCAATGGCCCTCACGTTTACCTGATGTCAACCCCATTGAAAATGCCGGTATGTGGTGAATGATAGTGAAGATTACCGTCTGTCTAAGAAAAGAGTGCACTTTTGGCAACACAGAGTGGAAACTTTTTGTGGCAACAATGGTTATTATATCCTGTATCGCGCGCAGACTGAGCAGGTTAATTTGAATATCGCGCGCTGACATATCTCCATATCGGTTTAGGCACTTGTCGGTTCATGGGATGAGTTTGAATATTCCCTCCTGGTAAAAAACCTGTCCTTGCGTGTTCATTTTAGCCACTATAGTTCAGCCATCTGCGAGACCTTGACACGATTGCGCGAAGCAAACAGGAGTAAACGGCCATGGCTTCTCACCGAGGGGATCATCTTCCATCACGACAACGCGCAACCTCATACAGCCCAGAAGACCACCACGCTGTTGAAGCAGTTTCGCTGGGACATCATCGAACACCCTCCCTACAGCCCGGACCTCGCTCCAAGCGACTTTCACCTCTTTCCTCACTTGAAAGAGCATTTAGGAGACCTACGATTCGCTTCAGACGAGGAGGTGAAATACTTCGCGACAACGTGGCTGAACACGCAAAGATAGGATTTTTATCAGGAGGGAATATTCAAACTCATCCCACGAACCGACAAGGGCCTAAACCGATATGGAGACTATGTCGAAAAATAACCTAATGTATGTATTATCAGTTGGCTGTATTGGTTGTATGAAATAAAATGTACACGTTCACTGCAGGCTTTGTAATCTTACTTTCTGATCATCCCTAGTACTTCCTACGAAAGAGCAGCAGACGACAATTGAATGGATTCTGAAGTTTCTAAACAAATTTTATTTTTTTAAAAATAGATTATTGCTATTCAGTAAACAAAATTGTGTATAATAATTAATAACAGTTTCCTTAATTTATTATTTTATTAATTTAGAAGGACCGCCATAACACCTTGCTTCAGTAATCTTCGTAAATTTTCAGGGGCTGACATCATGTATTCGCCAGTGAAACGAGGACAGGGCTGTCGATCTAATGGGGCAGCCGAGAATACGAATATGCGTTGGTGAGGGAGTATGTATCGCGATGTGTTACGAGGTAGGTTTCCGAACTTTATGAACATACATCGTATAAAATTTCTTTACGATCTCGAGCACTTTCAGTATTTTGGTCACCAACATATTGTTGCCAGGTTGAAATAAATGGCGTGTCCTTGCACGTGTTCAAATACGCGCTGCGCGCACAGATGTGTAGCGTAGTTTGATGCGCGCGTGGCATGTTTAATCCAGACATTTAGTGATCAAACATGTCGCAATTTAAGTAGCGTGCAAACGTCAAATTCTGTGTTAAATTGAGGAAAACGTTTTCGGAGACAATAGCATTACTTCTAAGGCCTATGGTGATGCAGCAATGGGAAGAACTCAAGTTATGTTTGGCATCGTCGGTTTAAGGGAGGACGACGAGAAATTGAGAACGATCCAAGGTCCGGTAGACCCTAGACGGTCAGTAACGCAGAAACAATTGCTAAAATTGCATAACTAGAGCGAGCTGATCGACCCCAGACTGTCAAAGAATTTGCTACTCAAGCTGGAATTTCTGTTAGTGTTGCCACGCGATTTTGTTTGCAGACTTTATCAGGCATCGTCTTTGTTAGCACATGGTATCCATAAGTAATAGAGCAATAGTTACAGTTCCCTTGTGAAATCGCAGGAAATAATATCGATTCTCTTGACAAAGATCCCAGTCTGTTAGGGCGAATCATCACGGGTGACGAAACATGGTGCTTTCTTCACGACCCTGAAACAAAAAGACAATCGTCCATATGGAAAACAAGCTCGTTCCCCCGATCACAGAAGTTTCGTGCTGTCTGCTCCAAAGGAAAGGTTATGCTTGGTTCCCTATTTTTTTCGATTGCAAAGGAATAGTCCACATATCGACATACCGGAAGGTCATACAGTTAACAAAGAAACATAACGGGACATTCTACGACGTCTGCGTGACGCTATTCACTGCAAAACGTCCACATCTTTGGACCAACAAATCATGGGTGATTCGTCATGATAACGCGCCAGCTCATCGATCGTTTTTTGTGCAGAAGTTCTTGGCAAAACGCGGAATAACTGTACTTCCTCACCTCACATGGTCCCATGTGACTTTAACCTTTTTCCTGGAATGAAGAAAGAGCTGAAGGGGCATCATTTCCAATCAGCAGAAGAGATCAAGCTGGCTGCGACGAAAGCTTTGAAGAAGGTGGCAAACAAAGGTATACAGCCCGCCTTCGACAAAATGTATGGACGTTGGAAAAAGTGTATACATGTAGTTGCATTTATTCGAAGGCCAGAGTGCTTAAAATATGATGTGCCCCATACTTCTTTTTTTCGGAAGCAAAGTCAGGAACTTTTTGAACCTACCTCGTATAATTTTAAATAAAATAAATATTCATGGATATTTACCTCATATTTCGAGACAAATAATTGTACGATTTTGCCGTTAACGATTTTGCTTCTCCCTTATCGCCATGTTTTTTCCCTTTCACTTCCGCTACCGCCACCATGCAACGCAATCGCTTTCAAGGTATGCCTGCGCGCAAACAAAGAGTTCCGTGTACAGATTCTGATAGTTCCCTTGTCTCTGGCGGCAATAAAAAGTCGTTTGCAGAGAGAAAAAAAACATAAAATGGCGGAGTACGGTGAAGAAGCCTCTCCTATCTGAAAACTATGTGAAGAAACGTTTCCAATGGGCATAGGAAAATATGGACCGTAATTGGGGCAATGTCGTTTTCTCGGAGGAATCCTCGTTTTGGTCACGTAATTCCCCACATCGAGCATAGTCATCTCCCACAAACAGTACTTTGCATCCCCATGTAATGGTCCATGTCTGGAGTTGCTTCTCAAAAAATGGATTTGGGAATGAATTTGCGCATCTTTACTAGAAACCTGAGCACTCAAAGAATGACCCAAATCTACAAAAAGAGTCTGTTCAACGATTGTATGACAGATAGAAACTGAGTTCTTCAAGAGGACAATGACCCGAAACTTCGTAGAAGGCTGTGTATGCAATGGAAGGCATAATATGACTTTACAGTTAGATTGGGGATCTCAGTCACCTGATGCCAACTCCACAGAAACTGTATGGACTTACAGGAAGCAGGAGACGCACCTGGAGTTTGAACCACCTGACTCGATAATTTCGACAGATTTGGAAGTCTTTTTCTCTAGAGTTTTCTATCAGCTTAGTATAAAGAATGCCCAGGAAATATCAAGCCATTCTTAACAACGACGGCGATTGTACTACTCATTATTATGCAAGCGCCACTGTACATATATTAAGTCTATCTGGAGTTTGTTTTCTCACTCTCCGGAAATGAACGTTTTTTCTTATAGCTCACACTCTTTTCTTAAACGGCCGGTATATATGGCCATCATCAACAATACCATCATGTGAATGATCTGAAAATCCAATTGCGAATGACTGGGACAAAATAATCATAGAAGATTAAAAATAAAACAAAAAAACTAACTTAACGATACGATGACTGACAGAATGATAGAGGTTATGCAGAAGAAAACAGGGTCAATACATTGTTAGTTTCAAGGGTTTTTTTTTAATTATTAGGTCTTGCATATCAAATGTCGGATTTCGAGGTGGGTTCCGCGTTTCAGCACGGTTTCCACGTTTAGTAGCAAGTACCCATAACAAAGTGGTACATTCCCAGAGATAAACCTATCAGCGACCAGCTGCCTGAAATTTGCATGTCTGCGATGATATATAATAGCGTGTGAATCCAAACGAAGATAGTCACGACTTCATACGAATTTCGTGTGATAATGCATTACGAGTTCAGATTGCATCACACTGCATCCAACGCCTCTCGAAACATCAATAAGGTATTCGGTGTAGGCACCATAAACGAACGTACTGTCCAACGTTGGTTCCAAAAATTCCGGGCGGGAGTGACGGATCTGGCAAATGAGTCACGCGGCAGACCGCCCAACGTGTTGAATGACGCTGATCTGAAGTGATCTGTGGAAGAGGACCCGTCAAAATCTGTTCGAGACCTTGCAGGGGATTATGCTGTATCAGCGTCGACTGTCAGTAGACACCTTAGGACCATCGGCAAGTTGAAAAAGCAGGATAAATGGGTCCCACATGAACTTACGGAAAACCAAAAAGAGGGTCGGTTGGAGGGGTATTGACTTATGGGTCCTCCAACGGTGTATACGGAATTGCTTTTGTGCCATGAAGAAGCGGGGATTCTTGATCGCATTGTCACCTGCGACGAGAAGTGGCTCCTATACGACAATAGGAAACGGTCAGCACAATGGCTGGATGCTGATGAAACCCGCGACAGTTCCCTAAACCCACATTGCACGCCAGGAAGCTCATGGTTACAGTTTGGTGGAACATCCGTGGTGTAGTGCATTACAGCTTCCTGCAGCAGGGGGAGACGATCACCGCTGCGACCAACTGTCGTGAACTGCATCGTATGCGCACAAAATTGTGTCAGCAACAACCTGCACTTGTGCTTCGCAAAGGCGTTCTTCTGCTGCATGACAACACGCGTCCGCGCATTGCACGAACGACTGTGCAGGCGCTACAGGCTCTCGGATACGAGTTGCTTCCACACCCCCCGTACTCTCCGGACCTCTCCCCTACCGACTACCATCTTTTCCAGAGCCTGGAAAACATTCCTAACCCAAGCAGAAGTCGAAAACGCATTCCGGGAGTGTATTAAGTCCCGTGACCATGGATTCTATCGGAGAGGGCTCGAGAAGTTGCCAAATCGTTGGCAACAATGTTTGGATTGCAATGGGGGTTATTTCGAATAGCACGTGTGAAGGTGTCCTTTCTAGAGGGCTATTAAACGTACAGAGTTGTTTAAATGTTATCCGTGTTTATTTATGTTTAGTAACTTAAGAAAAAATTAAGATGCTAAACAATCTTTTCAATAACAAGTTAATGCATTATTCTGAATGAGTTTAATTTTCTTGACAGGTGTAGAAGAAGACATGATTAGTCTTTCAGAACAATTAGAACAATTGAATGATTTATTGGATAGAAAGCGTTGCACATTTGGTATGGCATTGGTCAGTACGGCCTGACATAGCATGGATTCATAAAGTTGCCGGTTGGTGCTTTGAGGGGTATCTTGCCAATAATCTCCAAATTTCGAACTACTTCGTCGATAGTCTGGATCGGTCTCGCAGGCGACGCTGTATCAGAATGTTCTCAAAAGAAGAAAGCCTCGGCGATCTGTTTAAAAGTGAACCTAAGGTCTAGCGAAAGAAATTCCAACACACCGTGTCTAGAATCCCCTCAACGTACCATAATGGTTCTCCAGAACATAATGAAGGGGTCGTTCACAAAATACGTTCTCTTGACGAGGGGTCGTTCGAGGAGGAGGGGGGATTTTGAAACTGACAAAAGTGAACGGTAAAATGAAGGGTGGGGGGTCTATCAAAGTATGATCGTTCGCCTTAAAAAACACCTGATTGTGGTCCCTTTTTTATGTGAAAAGATTTCATCTTACAAGGTTAGATTCAAATACATTACGTACGTTAATTTTTTGGGAAGGGGGGGATAATGTTACAAAGAGAACATATGTCCGGCAATGCTTTTAAGGGGTAGGCATTATCCGGGCTGTGTTCAGATATCTTTGCGAAATTTTGATCATCATTTGCATATCCAGTCGAAAGCTATGTGAAGTTTCGTTGCGAACCCGTTTATTTTCTCGGGGTGCGTTGATTTATTTTTTTTTTTAATCTTTCCATTCTATATTCTCTACTAATGAACTCTCAACATTTTCATGCTGTTGCAGAGAAAATAACATTTTAAGAAAAATTGGAGCTAAAGTAGTGGATGATCTTTCATAATATTTCCCTAACCAGAGTGTCGCGAAAAATGGTGCGTTGCTGACAAGATACAGATAGTTGATCACGAGATTTTGGGGGGGATTTAGACAGTGACATTATTTTTGGTGGAAAGGCAACTCGTACTTACATATATAATGTTTTTTAAGAAGTAATACCTGTTTTGATATTGAAGAAGTCTATTGCCAAAGATTATCGATATTGAAATGTCGCCAAAGAAAAGAAATTGGGAAAAGGAAATTGATCTCTTGTATTTACTAATGTTAGAAAATAATAACGTCTGGGGAATTCTACAAGGAATGAGGAAAAAGCAATGGGGAGGGGGGAGAAGAGAAAGCAATGGGGGAGGGGGCGGGGGAAAGGAACAAGGTTTGAAGAGGCTTTATACAGAGCAATGCCTTGGATGCCTGATTTCTACGAGTCCATAAATAATAATAAATTTCCAGTTATGATCTATTAATGAAACTTTTAATTGTTGAGAATGTCGAGAAGGGTTAGCGAAACTAATCATAATATTTTTATAATAGAGAGTATAAAATCTTGAGATTTTTGTAGTCCAAGGCTTAATTCAAATAATGAAAGAGAAACGCGCTGATCTGCGCATGAATGTGAAGCCTGTTGAAGGTGTCATTTACAGATTGAATCACGCTGACTAATCGTTTTATCTTTCACTCGTGATTCGATATTATTAACAATTATTATTCAAAAATAAAGTCTTCGCTCCGAGTGTTTTTTTTTTATTATTTATATTCTTGATAGCTACGCTATCGAGAAGCTCGGCTATACCGGTCCAAAGTTCAAGGTAAGCAATAATTAGCTGGTTCATTACACTCTCCTTTTCCTGCCTGCCTGCCTTTCTCCCTCTTTCGTCGTTCGCCTTTCGTTAGAACAAAATGGCTCCTACCTTTTATATTTTCAAAAGCTACAAAGTCCCAATACCCTTGATCAAAACAAAATTTTGGACACCTAAGACATTTCAGAAGGATCTACTCAACTCGTCAATTTAAGGAAAACGAAAAGTAACAGTCATTAGAGGAAATATTATTAATAAAACGAATGCGTAAAGTAAATTCGCTCAGTGGATTCACATTAAGTACGGTTTATGCAAGTTAAATAACTCAAACCTCATCAGGTAGTTTCGCCGGACCAGCAGCAAAGTTTAGTGGTCGTGGGAGGGAATCCATGTCGGATGACTCGTCAGGGAAGTGGACTGCAGAGTGTGACGGCGTCGGAATTTCGTTGTGATCCACTCGTGCTCTTTCGTACACAGTGGCGAGATAACAGGCGGGGCAACAAGAACTAAAAAAAAATACGTGGAAGGATAAAGCGAGCAAGGGCAAGGGCAAGGATTGCCGAGGTCATTCGACTCAGAATTAGCTCCAACGACGTTAACCTCTTTCACAAATATCCCTGAAGACTTAGTCAATATATCTCATTTTGTTTAGATGTTTATTTATTAAGAGAATGTTTTTTAAAACAGATTTAACAATAACAAAAAAGATTTTGAGTGAAAATACTGCGGGTCCTTTATGCAGGGAGGGAGGGCCGGCCCGAGGGCGGTGCAAAAAGTGCGGCTGCACAAGGCATAAAATAAATAGGCCGTCCAAATTTCGGGCGTTTCGATTTTCCACGATACAAATTAGCGTACAAATTTAGGCACAAAATTAATAGGCTCCGCAAGAGCAGTTTGCAACAGTCCACGAGCATTTGGAGGGCGGTGCGACCGCAATCCTACATGATCCACCTCTTGCGAAAACTTTTTTTTATTATTAATATCATTACTGAAAGTTAATGAAACTGGTTGATGATGATTGGAGAATCCATAATGCACATTACCATAGTAATCCGAAATCAATTTTATTGTTGCAAAAGTAACCGTTTATTTCAATTCATATAATTTAATGAATGACAAATCGAAGGAGAAAGCAGATACCATTTTCTGTTTGTTTTTTTTTATTCGATTTTGACATAGAATCGATTTTCATTCGATTTTGGATTAAGACGTTTGCCACTTGAAAATGATTGGTTGATTGATTCGTTTTGATATTTTCTGATTTTTGGCGCTCGACACCTTTCATTGGAATAATTCTTTATACGAGGATGTTCAATCGTTACAAAATTTATTTCAAGTTAGACGTCACAGCAAAGGAAAACAAATTGCACTCGATAATTTAATTGGACAAGCCCAGGTTTTCTTTCGTTAGACAAGCTAGAGATAAGTAATAATTAAACAATTCGCAGAGGTTTTCAAATAATGAATAAATTAATTTTTAGGGAAAAATCAATGGAATCACGCCGCCAAGAAAACCATACAAATCATCTAAGCACAAATCAACCGAGTTCGAAAGTGCTCTGTCGGAGACGAGATCATTTCAAAGGCTGGCAGGTTTTCATGCGTCAAAATCGGATATTTTCTCAAAGTAAATGGAGCGTAGAGGGTTGAGAGAAAAGCGCTAATCTTCACTTTTTTTCGAGGCATTTTTCTTAATAAAATGTTGAAAAACAGGATAGAACCCAACACCAAGTAGTTCTTTCCTGTATTCCGCTCATTTTCCTAATACCAACTAGAAGACAGTGTTTGAGTATCCGCAGTGCCTTGATTGCAATGCCTTGCCGTTGACGTCTTCCGTTGCAAACTTTGTCGTAATGCGGTTCTATGCCGCCAAAAACTGGAGTCTAATTCTTCCATGGAAATTCAACTCAAAGAGAAGATAATTCTTCCTTCCCTTTATACTATGTAATTTTTCCATGGAGTTTATTTAAGATCTATGGACCCGTGAGGGTTCGTGGAACCAATTAAGAGGTCCTTGGCTCATTGAGAAAGCATTGGCAAAGCATGAATGCCCGCTTTAATAAATGGAAGGGGGGGTCCCAGCTCTTACATTGTTAGCTAATTAGGAAGCACTGGTCTATTCGTTTAGTTAATTACCTTTTGTCATACTTTTTTCGTCTCTTGAGTAATTTCGTCACTCGGTTGACTCACCACATTTGTTTCTACATTCTTCGATTATCATATTCATCCCAATACAGAATAATTTGAAGAAAATATATCTGACAACTTTGTTTCAAACAGAATTAATTTTTGAAAACAAGAGTCGCTTATTATTCACTGGAAGTCCATGAAAATCCAATTGATGATTTATAGGATGCAGTTTGTTGCTTTTATAATTTATATTTGTTTTTTATGCATATATTTATAAGCACACCGGACTAAAAATTAGTCACCTGCTCTTAATAGTCCGTTGCACATTCTTTCACTTTAATTACAGCTTTATTGCACTTGGGATTGATTGTACGAGTGTCTTTAGATAGTCCTTATAAGGCGATATATTTATCTCCAATCATGCTGCCTACAAAAGTATAAGAAATAAATTAGGCGATATATTTATTTCTTATACTGTGCTGCATACAATTCAGGGGCGTAACCAGGATTTTACATAGGGGAGTTCGGTAGGGGGGGGGGGGG
>JAHWFO010062608.1:417396-441359 GCA_023313115.1 Rhysida immarginata | reverse complement strand
AAGAATCTCTTGAGGTTCTCCTTGTCTGCTGAAGATGAAAGCAAAGCTTTCGAAAGACGTTTACAGGTTGTATTGTTTTTTTCATTTTTTGTTTTATTTCTTAACGCCTTTTTTAGTTGTGGTTAAAGAGTGTTGTGCTTTTAATCTGTTCATTAGTACGATCCACATAAATACTTATTTTGTTTTAGTCAGTTGAATGCTGAAGATTTTAAAAGAAAATCGGAAAAGAGGGCGATTGATGAAGAAATGAAGAAACTAGAAAGTAAAAAGAAGATTAGACTGTGTGCACAACAAGAAGAGGAAGCTATATCAGATAAATTACGTGAACTAAATAAAAGAGTATTCTGTAAAGCAAATTATGTAAGCTTCGATATGTAATAAAATAACGTAATATAATAGTTGTGTCCGAAAAGCTTTTGTGGAGACGTGTTTTAAAAAAATAATTACGATTTGGTCAGGGAAATGAGACCGTCGAAGTCAGGGATAGTCAGGGAAATGAGATACAGATTTTCTGTGGGAACCCTGTCTTTACTTGTTTGCTGACGACTGGTCCATCACGACCTGGGCACGTAATCCAGTCCACGTCAGCAGCCGTCTGCAAAAAGCTTTATGCCAGAGTGAGAGCTGGTTCTCTAAGTGGCGCTTACACCTGAATGTTAACAAGTGTAAAGCCATGTCAGGGTTCCCACATTCTGGAAAGTCAGGGATAGTCAGGGAAATGAAACGTGGTCAGGGAAGAAGGGCTATTTTCATGCATTTGTCAGGGAAATGAGATTCTTCCTGGGAAAAGTCAGGGAAATAGATTTTACTGGAGACATTAAGTTATTTATCGAATAACTGATTAATCCTATTGATGTTTCCAGTTACGGACCAGGAGGCAAACATTCTTGAAAAAGCCTCGTAATACTGATACAAATACTAATTTTATATAATGTGGCAACTAATAATAATAATAATAATAATATTAAAATTGTGTCTGAAAAGCTATTGTAGAGACATGTTTTTTTAAAAAAATTTACGATTTGGTCAGAGAAATGAGACTGTCGATGTCAGGGATAGTCAGGGAAAGGAGATACAGATTTTCTGTGGGAACCCTGCATTTCACAAATGCTCTATGGACTTAAAAGCTGGAGAGTGTGTGGGCCATGAAAGTATGGAAAAGTCTTGGTTGTGATCTTGGAACCACTCAGGCATCAATCTAGCCTTGTGGTATTGTGATGAAACTGATCATGTGGCTATGAATAGGTATACTTGATTGGCAACAATATTATGATTTGGTGTACATTTAGGATGCCATCTACATGTTCCAGGAATTAAAGTCTCCTATAAGAACATTTCCATACTGACAAAACTGCCACCAGCATATAACATGATACACAGAGGATAGGTCCATCACTACCTGCTATTTTCTTTGTCTGCACTCTGCCATCAATATGATGAAGGAAACCTTCTTTGTTAGAACTTATTACATTTTTCTAATTGATGATAGTCTAGTGCACATTTTTTTGATGCATTTATTGTAGGTATAATTTATTTTGTGATGAAAGGCAAGATAGCTGTGTCTTCAGCTATTGAAGCTGATACAGGACAACATTTGGAATATAAGGCATTCATAAATTGTCTTCTACAGTCTATTATTATACCGGGTAATCCAAAAGTGTGTTACATTTTTTTGCATTGTTAACTACATTTTCAGTGTTTACTTTCCAGCAATTCAATGCTTTCATAAGAATCACGAGGCACACGCAACATCGTTTTGCTAAAGAATCTGTCATGGCAAAGCAATTATTAATTTCATGGAAAAATATAAAAAACTTTTGGATATCACTGTACTATTTTTGATTTGGTGCTGCCAGTTGGTATTAAAATTCTTTCCATGTTTATATTGATCACTATCATTAATGAATTTTGTTTGTTCCTTCACGTATTTTGAGCATTGTATCATATGGGAAATGTGAGCGACAGTTGCACGATAAAAGCCCAACACATTAGCTGTTGCAGAAACTATTTACATTTATAAAATTTTCAAACTCTCAGTAGTCAAGTTTCAACCAAGACATTTGGGAAGTTCTGCGGTTTGGACAGACTATCTACCATTACCTTTGCAGACTACCTAACTTTTGGCATGTTTTATGCACTTAATAATTCCACTTTAAAGAGATATTAATGCAAGTGAAAATCAAATGATGTAAATGTGAAAATTGTATGAGGTAATTATGCTTCCAAATAAACTGAAGTTAAATTTTCTTAAATCAATCTTTTTGATACCATGCAACTTGTAATCATCCTGTTTCCTGAATTTCATTGTAATGGAGATGCAGGAAATTTTGCCAGATTTGAAATTTTTATTTTATTTATTTATTTTTTTCCTGTTATAACTAAATTTCTTTCTGATGATATGATATTCAGCGATTATCATATTAGGTGCTTAAATTGATTATGACTAAGTTAAATTTCAAAAATTTGGGTAAGTTGCAACACTTTGTTCCAAGTTATAAATAGAACTTGTACAACAAAAAATTATTGGTATTTCAGATGTTAGAAAGCATGATCCAGAAGCCCCGACCAACACGAGCTGAAGGCACTGATGTTGCTAATGCTGTGCTTGATGGTGCAGATTGTGTTATGCTGTCTGGTGAAACTGCAAAAGGAGACTATCCGGTCGAGTCTGTGAAAACAATGCATAATGTGAGTAAAATTTTTGTTTGCTAAAGAATTATTTTTATTATTAATATAAACAGGGATAAGAGAAATTTGAGTATTTGATGATTGTTTCAAAATTTGGTCCATTAACATTATTTCAAAATTTGTTTATTGAAACACAAAATATTTAATTCTATAACTGGAAATTTCTGTAGATTAGACATTTTTATGAAAATACGTGTATTAGATATTTGACCAATAATGTATGCAACGAAAATCACATTTGGAAGTTTTCTGCATTTAATAAGGATATGCTAAATTTTGTTATGAAAATTGTTAATGCATTTTTACAATTCCAGAAATTGTACAATTATTGTGTACAGAAGTTTTGTTGATATAGTAGGTGCCACTTAACGTAATCACGGTGAATGTTATCATTCGGTTATTTTTATAATTTTTGCTTGGTACGGAACGCTTGTATCTAAATACATACTAAATACTCCATTTATTGTGATCAAAGTTCTGATATTGTTATCAAATTTTAGCCTAAATGTAGTAAAAAATTTAGATTGGCTCCTGAATTCCGCTTATAGACGGGGTGCGTGTTTATAAACATTAGCTTACTTCGTGCCTAGACATATTTCTGGTTTCGAAATAACTGCACTTTCGTTGTTGGCTGTGACTAAAAGTCGAAATAATTCAGATTGATTGCCGAGTGCCGCGATTTATCATTAATATTTTATCGAGTCAGAGATCATAAAACGGTACACGGAAATCAATGAAACGTTACTTTACTCAAGGAGCAACACAATACGGCATTTTTATTATTAATTCATTAGTTTTTTTACTCTTTTCTGCCTCAGACAATTCTATGGTCGGAAGTAAGGGAAGGCGGAGTGGTGCATGCGCAATCCTAATTCCTGCGCACCCCGTCTATAGTAGCCACTCTTCATTCCCCTCTAAGCAATAGGCACTGCTTCCCAAAATTAATGTACTATATTAGCGTATTCTTAATTTTTGTAGAGTTTTACGATTAGTATAAAGACTGTTTGACTTACAAAGATTGTACAGTATAATGTAAATTTCCCACAGTGCATCTTTTTTTTCAACTTCATTTATTATCAATTTAGCTTGCTCCCAGAGTAATCACATTAAGCGGTGCGTACTGTATTGTATCCAATAAGTTATAAATTCTCAAATGTGCGAAATTGAATAAAAATGTACTGATACAAAGAGTGTACTACGAATTTTAATTTTGAAAAAAAAAAAATTGGGTGCAGGGGAGAGGTTTTATATTTAATATTAAATCTGATTCAGTTAAACTAGAGAGGCATAGGATCAGTCCAGAGGGAACTTTACAACATTTTTTTACCATCAATATAAAATTCCAATTATTTGTAACCTTATTCTGTTCAATGGAATTTTGACCAGATATGTCCTATTAAATTTCTGATTTTAATTGTTAAATGTTCTTGCAAAGTAAAATTAACAATGACTAACAATTGAAATTGGAAATTTAATTGGACGTATCCAGGCAAACTTTTGTTGCACTGACTAGGGAACCATATGGAACTGTACCTCACACACCAAATTGAAATATGTTACTCACCTAAAGCTACTATTGATAATGTTTTCTTGTAAAATAAGAAATCATGATATCAAAATAAACTGTGAAAAAGAAAATATTGATCATACTTAGCCATACTAAGACTCCATAGTACGAAGCTGAGTCAAATGAAAACCGGAAAACCGCAATAGAAAATCGAAAACCGCTCTCATAGCGATCAGACTCTGTACGCATGCGAGTAGACTCTCCCGCCATCAATTGGCATTGGTCCCGCGTCCCCACGTGACCCAGCGGCACCATATGGGCATTTCCAATATGGCTGACCCTCTGTTGGAATGCACCAAAGAGGAGCAGCATCGAGTGATCAGTTTCCTACACAGTGAAGGCACGAAACCAATTCATTGACACATGTTGGTGTAAGAAATTCAGCAGCAGCACAACAAGGTTTGGTGGACGTGCCGAGGCCAGACCAGGCACATCGTCTTTTGACAGCCGAGGCAATTGCAGCGGCGGAGGAGATGATTCTGCAGGAGAGACTGGTCACGATCGATGACATTGCAACAGCATTGCAGGTCAGTCATGGCTCTGCTCGCATATTGTCCATGATGAGCTGAAATACCGGAAAGTGGCCGTAAGATGGGTCCTTCGTCGGTTGATGCCTGAAATGGAGAGGCGAGTCGATGCCTGCCAGGAGCTACTGCGCCGCTACCAACTTGAAGGTGACACCTTTTTGGAGCGGATTGTGACTGGAGATGAGTCCTGGTCCATCACTACCAACCACAGACCAAGCGGTCCAGTAAGGAATGACCACCAAAGCCAAAAAAGTCTGCAGCCAGCCATCTGTAGAAAAAGTGCTGACCTTGTTCTGGGACCACAAGGGTCCCATAGTGGAACATTACACGGTTAAGGGCAAGATGGTGGCCAGTGCCATCTATAGTGAATTGGTGTGTGACATTCTGAAACCGACACCGAGGTGAAACAGGCGGTGCATGAGTGGCTGCGCGCGCAACCAAAAGATTTTTTTTTCCCCCGAAGTATCCATGCCCTCCCGACTCAATGGCAGAAATGCATCGAAAAGCAGGGGGACTACATTGAAAATAGTGTACTTGTTCCAACTCTGTCTGTAATAAAGAAGCTGTAAAAAAAATATTTCAGGTTTTCATTTGACTGACCCTCCTAATAAGATAGGTTTTACCGGTAATGCTGGTAATAAAGATTTCAAGAAAAATTTACGTATTTTTTTTTATTTTATTTTATTTAGTTATTTAATAATAAGGGAAATGATAATGCCCTCCAGAGGCCCATTTGGTTATTAACTGACTAGTTAGGCCACCAGGGGCTATATAAAATTTATGTTCAATTTTTCTTTTCTTTTTCTTTTTTTTTTTTTAATTATTGTTATGGAAAATTAAGTTCCATTTTTAAAAATTGTCAGCAAGCACCTTTGCTAATGGTTTCTTGTTTGCTTTTTTAATGTCCATTGGAACAGACTCTCTGGATAACCCTTGTACATAAATACATTGTATTTTATAATTACATGTAATTTTATTGCAACTTTGAACGAATATCGAAAAAAGACATAAGCTTTTTCTTATTGATGGGGAGAAAACTAAGCAGGAAAAAAGTGAGTTGGGGAGCTATCTATTATTTAACAAAAATTACACTAAAATCACATATGTGAAAGATTCTTGTGCTTAAAAAGCATTTAGAATACTTTAAATGCACAGGTAATTCTGAAAACACTACAGTAGAACCTTGATTGTACAGACTCGACAGGACCGGCCATTTGATAGTATACAGGGTGTTTCGTATTGAATGGGACAAAAAGAAAGCATACCTGTGAACGCTGTAATTACTTTTTGATAAATCAAATTTACAGTGAAACTATAGTTTTTCAAGTTTCTATAGATGTTCTATGTGTGCCCCTCTGGTGACACTGCAAATATCTGTGATATTCCAGCTCTGCCAAACTCATGATAGACTATCCTTTGTTAATGATTTGAGCACTTCAGTTATCTGCTGCTTCAGTTGCTGTAAGTCCTGGGGAAATGGATGATGCCATTTTGATTAACAATGCCTATAGTGGAAATTTCGTAACCGGAAGAAAAATCTTTTTCTGTTGCCAGATAAAAGTTGTATAATTCTAGTTTCAGAATTTTGTTTCGGATAAATAAAGCCATTACAGAATTTGTACTATGCTATTCTTTTTGTCCCATTCAATATGAAACTCCCTGTATTGTGACTTTTTTAGGGATTAAACAACTTGTATATACATAAATTCACTTACTCTATTACATATTATGTAATTAAAATAGATCAACAGATTTTGTTGACAACTGACCTGATGGGATCACATAGCCCCTACATGAAAGTCACAATCTTATATGGCTATGTTTATCGCTTTTAGCTTTAAAGCAAGCAAAATTTTAAATTTATTTTTCCCCTGGGTGTTCATACCATCCAGACATTCTATAAAATCAAGGTTCTACTATAATACTACAACCGTTGGTTTTCAGGCAAAAAGCTAAAAATAAACTTATAAGTACAGATAACAAATAATGTTCTGATACATTTTAGATTGGGAAATGAATAGAGCATTTTAAAGTACATTTGCATGCTTCATTCAGTTATAAATGATTTATGGTTTACAAATTAAATAAAAAATTTATGTGGACAAAAGTTTGGCAACTCTATAAATATGTAAAAGTATGCTAAATATTTAAACATTAGTAACTAGAAATTTAGCATAATTGAAGATGTAAAGGCATACCAAATATCATTTAGGTGTTAAAATATATCTCCATGTAGCCACCAATGCCAGTGAAAAACAATGGCTCCTGTGAAGGAACTGTCAATGGAGATAAAACAGTTGATCATTGAACTTTACTGGCAAGTGAAACCAAACCGAAATTGCTGGAATTGTTAAATTTCACAAAGGAACAATTTGCAAAATAATTAAGAAGCAAAGATAATTTGGCCATGTTAGAAATCATGCAAGAAGTGGAAGACCAAGATGCACCACAAAGAGACCGGATCAGACAATGATAAAAATTTGTAAAGAAATGAGATTTGCACCATCAAAGGACATGAATGCTAGGGCAAAGCAACGGAATATAACAGTATCTGACTGCACATGCCATCCTAGATTGGCTTAGAGTGATTTTGAAAACTACTGTATAAAGCAAAGGTTAAACCAATAAATTATATCAACAGAAATTCGTAAGTGTTTACTTGCTTAAATTTATTTTTTTCCTTCTCTAAAGATTAAACCAACTTTGACTGTGGCAAACAAGAAAGCCAAACTGCAATGGGCTAAACTGTTCGTATCATACAGTGTCGAAGACTGGGAGAGGAATTCAATGCAGATTGTTTATGTATGCAAGTGAAATTCCCAAAGGGATTTATAATTTGGGACTGTGTCACACCAACTGGGATTGGTGACATACGTGTTGTTACATCAACAATTAATGCTTCTGTGTATATTGAAATTTTGGACACTTTTTGATACCATCTATTGAGAGCCATTTCCAGGATGATCATTGTAATTTCAAGATGACAATGCATCATGTCACCATGCGCAAAGTGTTAAATGCTTTTTGACTGAAAAAGAAATTGATACCATACCATGGCCTGCTAATAGCCCCAATTTGAATATTATAGAGAATTTATGGGATGAATTGAAGAAAAATGTTTGGTCCAAAGTGCCGCAGGATTTGGCACGTATGAGGCAAGCGATACATCATGGAGAGAGATTTATGTTGATTATTGTGCCAAAATATATGAGAGCTTACCACAATGTTTACATGATATTATTAAGGCCAAAGGTGGCCACACAAAATGGTGAATGTAGCAAATCTGTGGAGTTGCCAAACTTTTGTCCAAGCAAATTTTCCATTTAATTTGTAAAAGATAAATCATTCATAACTGAATAAAATATGCAAATGAACTCTAAAAATGCTCTATTCATTTCCCAATCCTAATTATGTGAAAACATTTTTTGTTATTTGGAATTATTAATTTACTTTTAGCTTCTTGCCTGAAACTATATTGTTGCCAAAGTTTTGGCCAACGGTTGTTTACTCTAGATTCAAACCATTCATTTCATTGAACAGTTAGAATTAACAGATAGTTGATAGTTACATTTTTTACACAAGATGTAGCTTCGGTAAAAGAATATTTATCAGCTTTTTAATAAATTTTTATTACTGGTATCACCGAATAATTTTTTGTTAGAAAACCGATATTACCGGTAATAACATACCTACTCCATAGCTATACAAAATCTATGGCTGTGCGTGTTCAATTTTTGTTCATTTTTGCGATTGATTTTGAATATCACGATTTCTTATTTTGCAAGCATCAATACAGTCGGACCTCAGACATTCATGCTCTGTGATTTGCGAATTCACAGATCCGCGAAAATTTCATTGGAACTGACCTTCCTTGCACCTGCGATATTTTTGCACATCCGCTTTCGTTTACTCATTTTACCTTACTGTGAATGCAAAAGAAAACTGCAGCCTATGCCTATTCTATGAATTAGTAGGGAAAATATTAGTATAATGTACTGCAAATGTGATAGTGTGTACTGTACTGTTTTCACATCAAACATTTGTTTTTTGTTTTTTTAAGTGTAATGAATTTGGCTAAGGGTTTCAACTATAGGAATAAGCATATATTACCATTTTAGTGACTATACCAAACATCCATGAATCCTCATTCACGAAAGGTTCTGGAACCTAACTTTGTGAATGTCCGAGGTCTAATTTTAGTAACTTTTAAGTGAGCGACATTTCAATTTGGTGTGAAACTGTGAGGTATGGGTTCATATGGTTTCCTAGTGAGTATGGTGAAATGGTTTTATAATGTGACGCGCCCCACCCACACACTATAGGAGTCACCAACGCCCTACAGCTAAAATGTCGGATGAGGGTTGTCAGGGGTTCGGGGCCTGGTAAAAAGGACAGTCATTGACACAGAGAGACATCAGTAAGCTTAAAACCGTTTTAATACCCAATTAACAGTTTTACAAAATACAGAAACAGCTGGATGCACCACATGCAAACAGAGGAGCCCTTCTACTCTTACTATAGGTATCACATCAAAGTACCCTGTAGGAATAACTAGGTTCCAGTTCAGTAATTGTAACTGCTAAATTCTACTTATAACTAACCAGGTCTGGGCTACTCAGCACCTGCTATGGCAATACAACGGTGCCACAACTAATAGTTACATGCGTCAGCTAGTGGGAAGGATAGCTCGGTTGGCTGTTGCGGAATCAACCGTCTATAAAGAGGGCCACCGAACTAACAGCCTTCTTTGAATAAGCAGCGAGGGGGGAAGGCACCGTAACCCCTCCTTGGCTGGCACCTCTGAGTAATCATTGGCTCGTATTCTGTCAGTGTATCGGGTGCTTGAGTGCGCGAACGGTGCAAGAACGTGTTACAAAGTCACGTGCCCCTTGGCGACTCTAGTTCACAGCTTGACACAGGTACAACAGCCCATAGCAAGACTATCATGCACGTCAAATAAACAAATGCGCATCGATGCTGCATTTCCGCTGGGTCCATGTGACACCTTCACTGACATGGAATGTCACAACAGTTGCGCAGTTAATGTTCCTCTTTATATTTCTCATTGTTATACCAAAGACCGGATTATTCAATAATTATCTTTGTTCAAATATAACTATGCAAATTTGTTCATTCTTTTTGAAAACCTTGCATATTATGCATGTGCTGGTTTCCTTTTTTTTTTGTCCTGGGGACTATGAAATTTGAGTATGTTAGTTTGGAGAGAAAATATTTGATCTCTGATCTATCACAGACAAAAACGTGAACTTTGTCTGCAGATAATTACGAGGGCGTTTTGAAAAGTAATGCCTCCATGGCTGTAACTTTTTTATTTGTTAACCGATTTTCAAAATTCTTTTTGTACCTTATATTCACATTTGTCCTCTATGCAATGCACTATTCACTTTTCAACATAGTCCCCATCCCTTTCCACGCATTGCGCCAACGCGTGACTAGTTGGGTGAACCCATCGGAGAGAATAACATATGAGTACGAGGTCATGGAAACCAACGTTAATTTTGCACCGAGTATCGCTTCTCAGTACTTTCATCTATTTTTTCTTCTCTCGTGATGTTTTGGTGCCCTTATGAATGCTTTATTAAGTCTTATTATACTTAGTGTTTGTATACATGGGAATGAAAGAATAATTGTAAGCATACATGTTTATTACAGACAGATCATAGATATAGATGTTAGGCATAGAACATCTATCTCTATGCAGACAGATCATGAAATGCAGCGAAAGAGATAGGCATGGTGTCTGGTTTCAAAGCACGTGACGTCACATCACTCTTGAGCTATGATGTAGCGTTTTTTGGGGGTGTCAACTTTAATAATTTTTTTTAAAAAAAAACTACGCACAATTAGAAAAAAAAGAATATCCATACCGGTATATTAGTGATCTAAACTATCGAAAAAAAAAATTAAAAAAATTTCATGCAACTTCCCCATTCTCTAGCCAAAAAATAAAAACTTTTCACAAAATACAGGGTGAACAAAATACATTGGCTAAACACTTAAATTCTCGTGGCCACTCCTTACAGGACATTAGTCTTTATATTCTTCATAACTTCCATAACAAAAACGAAAGAAAGCAATTTGAGTCCTTTTTTCATGAAATTCAATTCCCTTCGCAAAGGCACCATTCTTTCATTATCTTTCCCCCACTCCCCTCTCCCTCCAACTATTCTCTAATTTGCCAAGGGGCTTTCTACAGCTTCTTTCAGTGACTTTCCCTCCCTACATTTTTCTCTCCTCCCCCCCCTCTAAAGGCTTCACCGTATATAAGACTTCTTCTAAGCCCCTATTATCACTTTCACTCTATCCAAAACGTCAGTTTTATTTACAGTATCTTACCACGCTGTGTTCATTTCTTTGTAATAAATTAATTATAAATTTAAAGAAACATTTTGTGTACCATAATCATGATATGAGAGTACTATGATTATGCATCTATTTGATTTTTTTTATTCAATTTATTTTTTAAATATACTTATTTTCATTAACAATTTATTTAACTACATAACAAAGAAAAAATAAATAATATTTGTTCTACAATATCTTTTAAATGAAATTAAATAAACGACCCAAACTGCAAAACAATTCCTGCGATTGGAAGCAAATCTGTAGCAGTGCCACAATTTCACAAAACTCCCGCTGAGACAATTTGGAGTGACTGCACACTTTTATGTTTGGTTGCAATTTTCTCTACAAATATCTCATAAAAAAATTGTAAACTAAGTTTTTTAGTTTACTTTTAACTCTAATAAAGAAATGTATACAACAATTGGTTTCAGATAAGCATTAAATCTTCAGTAATAAAAAATTATTTTCTTCTATGTCAATGTAAAAGCATAAGGAAGTTTCACTACTTCCCTTCTATGATTTTGGTACATGTATCAGAATTTGGTAGGTTTTTAGAGTAAAGCTGTGAACTTAACTATTGCAGGTCTTCATTTGATAAATTGATATTTCTCGCTAAATCATTGAAGAGTTGAGTTGTCAAAAGTTTCCAATAGAACTTCACCTGAAACTCAGAAATTTTAATTAGAATGTGCTTAATGTAATTGTTTTATTCCCCCCCCCCCCTCTCCTTCACTCCTGCAATGGAATATTCTTATTTTATGTTCATTAATTTAGTGATAATAATAATTTTTTTTTCTTTCTCGAATGAGTATAGATCTGCTTAGAAGCAGAAGCTGCAATGTGGCATAAGGAATTGTTCATTGAACTTACTAGCAGAATTATCTCACCTGTTGATGCTGCTCATGCTATTGCCATTGCTGCTGTTGAAGCATCTTTCAAGTGTGCAGCTGCTGCCATAATTGTCATTACTACAACTGGCAGGTTAATATGCTTTACTTGAATCATTTTTAGCACAAGCAAAATTTTAAACTAACTTATGCATTTTTTGCTAGGTCTGCTCATTTAATATCAAAATACCGTCCCCGATGTCCTGTTGTTGCCGTCTCCCGATATCCACAAGCTGCACGACAGTGTCACCTATATCGTGGAGTTGTTCCTATTCACTATACAGGTTAGAAATTGAAAATTAAATCTTTTGTTATTTCATTCACATTTAATTCCATTGTTATTCTTTGTTATCCGTCTAGAGGGGAGGGATGAAGATTGGACGGCTGATGTAGATAAAAGGATTCAGTACGCAATAGAACAAGGCAAGACTCGTGGTTTCATGAAGAGTGGTGATGCTGTTATCATCATCACAGGATGGAGACAAGGAGCTGGTGCTACAAATACAATGCGGGTCTTGTACGTCTAAATATTTATTTAAAGCTTACCACCCTTTCTTGAAAAAAGAAAGTTTAAATAGGATAATTAAATTGCCCTTCAATGATCTCAGTTGTTGTTTGAGTGTAAATGTATTTATTAGGGGGGGGGGGGATAGGATTCTAAGAGATTTATTTTTATGAATATATTAGATTTGAATAAACAGTATATACTTAAGAGTTTCCTGAAATACTCAAACAACTTAAGTGGACCTTTGATTTCCTTTAAATAACTTATATGTCCCATTTAATTTTGTTGTTATTGCACAATCCTCTTTTCCCATAGTTTTTTGTCATTTTTAAAACTCCCATTTCATTTTTGTTTAATTTTACTAGTTTTGAATCTTGCTTGCTTTTCCTTTCAACAGTTTGCACTGATGTTTATTTTCTTTCTTACTACTTAGATCTATTCCCTAAACGAAACAAAGCAACACCACTAAGTGAAAAACCAAACCTCTTCCATTGCATGTAAAAATAAAAATTATGCTCGCATGAAATACTTAAATATTTTAAGTTCCTTTACAAGAATGAAGATATTTTTTGCATTTCATTACAAACACAGCTTTATTTCCATAACTGTAGTTTTCAGTATTTATTAATATTGACTTAATGTGTGGATGGGAATTTGTTATATTTATTTTAATTTGTATTTCCCCCACTCATTCTGAATGTTGCACAATAAAAGGTTTCATAGAGAACGAAAAAACTATATTGACTTGATAGAACGGGTTAAGAATAACTTATTTTGACATACATTGTTATAGCCGTTGTTATATGATAGTGTATGAATTTATTTTTTCCCTGTTTACAGAAAAGATCAAATTTTGTAAAAAAATTTTTTTTTTTAACTCTTTTTCTAGTGATGTATAAAAATTCTTTCTGATAATTGCATAAAGGACATTTTTGTAGCTATTGTTAATTTATTGTTGTATTGTTGTCAAATAAAGATGCAACAGAAATGGAAATTGGTTGTTCAGATTTATTTCATTCCTTATTTTTTCTTAATAAGACCTTAAAAAATGTTAAGTCAAACGTTAAAAAAAAATCATAAGGCTGTGTTCACTTATTTGCTGGGAACCATAGCCAACCAGATTATACTCAAGTTTACCAGTCATGGCTGTGAGTCACATTATCATGTGATCAGAGCATCAGAGTCATGACTCAGTGTCATTTGCAAAGTAATGCTTTTCAGAGTTACAGTGGCTAGAATCTTCATCCCTGTAACTCTGTGGCTCTATTCTAGCCACTGTATCAGAGTCAAAAAGGCAATTGAAAACTCGAGGATTTTGGTTGCTATGGTCATTTGTGACGTGTTTTTCAAGATGATTTTCCTCTCTTTGCAGCCTCCAGAGGCATCAGAAAGACATGAGCATATAAAAATTAATAATTATGGCGAAGAAATTTTCTCGAGAGAAACTTGCAATTTAAAAGGCATTTTCGTTTTCATCGTGCACTTTCAAAACTTAATGGTGGCTATATCAAGTGATTAAACATATACATTGAACAGGTGATAGTAGTCAGATAAACGTCTTCTTTATGTAACATCATGAAACGTGGTGTATAGTTGAAAACAATAATGAACAATAGAAATGTACTATTATAGAATACTTGTGTAATTTTGCCATTTCACCAGGGATGCTGCTGTATTGTGAACGAACCGATGCTCCACAGGTCAATAAAAGTGAGCCACAGTTCTTTGGGATCGAGAATGCCAGATAGCTGTTATTACTCTCCACAGAGCAGAGCAGACGAGCAAAGGATCAAGTGATGAACGGGATTTTTACCATGATCAAGTTTTAAGGCTGGACATCTTCATCTTTTCCCACTTCTATGTGGGGTCGCTGTTTTTGATGAGCTTTCTCTCTGTCCTCTGTCCATTCCCTTCTGAGACCCTTTGATTTCAGATCTTCATCCACCATATCTTGCCATCTTCTCTTGGGTCGTCCTCTGTTCTTCCTTCCCTCCACTTTCATGTTCATAGCTCTTTTGCCAGTGTAGTTCTCGTCGCTTATTACATGGCCAAACCATCTCGGTCTATTTTCTTGGATTTTATTTTCAATACCTGTAACTTTCACTGTCCCTCGGATGCGCTCATTTCTAATCCTGTCTGCTCGTGTCACTCCACACGTCCATCTCAACATTCTCATTTCTGCCACCTTCATCCTTTGTATATTGGACTTTGGCAGAGAGAGCGTTTCCATTCCATACAGCATTGCAGGTCTCACCACCGTCCTGTAAACTATGCCCTTTAGACGCACAGGGATCTTCTTAACGCAGAGGACTCCAAAGACTTATCAATTTTTTTCAATCTGTCTGTATTCTGCTAGCCACTTCACTACCCGTCTCACTCCATTCATCCACTGTCGATCCAAGGTATCTGAAGTGGTCGGTTTTCCTGATTGCTGTCTCCATCAGTTTCAGCTCCTCATTTTTCTGGGCCTCTATGTTGCATGCCATATATTCTGTCTTGCATCTGCTGATTTTCAGTCCCCTGTCTTCCAGAGCTTTCCTCCAATCCTCTAGCTTTTCTTCGACCTTTGCTCTAGATCTTGCACATAAAACTATATCATCTGCATAGAGCATGTTCCAAGGCGCTTCCCTGATTTTCTCTAATATAACACCTATCACTATATTGAACAGGGAAGGACTCAGTGCCGAGCCCTGGTGGAGACTCACTCTCACTTCAAAGCTACACGTTTCTCCCTGGCAGGTTCGCACTTTCGTATTGGTTTTCCTATATATTTCTTGAATTAACCTGATATATTTCTGTGGTGCGCTTCTAACTCTGAGGCTCTTCCAAACCTCTTGCCTTGGCACTCTGTCATACGCCTTTTCCAGGTCAATGAAGACCAGGTGGAGTTCTTGTTGTTTCTCTCTGAACTTCTCCTTTCGTCTCAAGCTGAAGATTGCATCAGTGGTTGACTTTCCTGTCATGAAACCAATATTAACTTCAGCTCTCAGTCGTTTGTCCAGGATCCTCTTCAAGATCTTCACGGTGTGTGACATGAGCTTAATTCCTCTGTAGTTGTCACACATTTGGATGTCCCCTTTACCTTTGCATATTGGGACGAGAATACTTTCTCTCCATTCGTCTGGTATCTCCTCCTCTCTGTAGATCTTCACCAAGAAATCCCATAGCAAGTCCAGCCCTTCCTCTCCAAGGATTTTTCAGGCTTCAGCCGGGAGTCCGTCCGGTCCAACTGCTTTCCCTCTCTTCATGTGCTTCAGTGCTAGCTTAACCTCACTCCTTGTGATGTCCGTTGTTAGTCCCTCATTTGGTATTCCATCTTCATGGTATTTTCGTTCATTCTCTATGCTTAGTAGCTCCTTACAGTACTCTTTCCATCTATTCTGTATCTCCCCAGTGTTTCTCAGGATTTCTCCATTGGCCTGGTTTTAAGGCTGGACATCATTCTACAAAAAACTTGATGCAAAAAAAAATGTTATTGAAACATTTTTGCATTGTTGTTTGCACGTTCAAGCATTGTTGGCACTGGCTTGTAGCATACGTCTGAACTGAAAAGTCACCTGACCATTGTTCTCTAAGAAAATTTTTTATTTAAGTCTTTGCTATAGAGATATGAAATACACTACTGTTTATAAAAATCGCAACACCCTGATGGAATGGTCTAATCCATATGCAATTTGCAATATTTGCATACAATGGGTCAGAGTATAAATGATTAGATTTTCAGAGTAATTGCTTGAAAGAACACCATGCCTCGACGACGACGAAGGGTACCATATCAACAGCTGACAGACTTTGAAAGAGGACGCATAATTGGTCTGCGTGAAGCGGGATGGTCGTATCGTGACATTGCTGCTCGTGTAGGACGTAATGCAACGACAATTATGCGTGCATGGAGGCAGTGGAGCGAAGAGAACAGGGCACACCGAAGACCAGGCTCAGGAAGACCCAGCACGACGACACCGCGAGATGACAGACACCTCTATCGCCTGTGTGTAGCAGATCGTACAGCCACTTCCACAGTGTTAGCACAACAGTGGGGTGCTACAGTAGGCAGGACAATGTCTGCTAGCACTGTACGACGCCGTTTGATTTCCAGAGGATTGATGGCACAAGTACCATTGTTGCGGATTCCTTTGACTCAAAACCACCGGCGCCTCAGGTTGCAATGGGCCCATCAACACCAACAGTGGCAAGCTGAATGGCAACAAGTTGTGTTTTCGGATGAGTCAAGGTTTAACTTGCAGCACCATGACGGCAGGATAAGAGTCAGAAGACATCGTGGCGAGCGCGACCTTCCAGAATGCATCCTGCAGCGTCATTCAGGACAAACGCCAGGGGTGATGGTGTGGGGTGCAATCAGTTACCATGGCCGTTCCCGTCTGATCAGAATCCATGGCAATCTGAACAGTGACCGGTACATCAGGGAAGTTGTGCAACCCGAGGTCATCCCCTTCCTGCAGAACCTTCCAGGCGCTGTATTCCAACAGGACAATGCCCTACCGCATGTGGCCAGAAATGTCCTCGCCTTTTTCCAAGCACATCAGACGCCCTTGTTCCCCTGGCCTGCTCGTTCACCAGACATGTCCCCAATCGAACATGTGTGGGACAGGGTTGCTCATCGATTGGCAGCAGCAACTGTGGATGAACTGTATACCCGTGTAGACAGAGCATGGCAGGACATTCCCCAGGCCCTTATTCAGAGCTTGTTTGACTCAATGCCACGACGTTTAGAGGCTGTAATTGCATCCCACGGTGGTTTCACCCGATACTAATGTGACAATAAAACGCATTGTATTGACCTGAAAATCTAATGGTTTCTTTTCTGACCCATGATATGCAAATGCTCCAAATTTAATGCAGATTGGGCTATTCCATCAGGGTGTTGCGATTTTTATAAACAGTAGTGTATATTGAAAGTGTGGTAACAGATAGCGCCACTATACTTCGCTGTCTTATCTAGACAGTTCGTGTAATGGCCTAACGTTTTGCTTTCAGTGGTTTGAATGAAGGCTAATAAATCCCAATGTATTAGAATAAATTATTTTCCACTGCAATAAATATATTTTATTACTCACAATTTAATTCATAATTTATTAATTCGAAACGTTTAGATCTTTTGATGCTCTTTGAAATCTTATTCTTATTTATATTTTATGCGCTTGTTGAATTGAAGAGGTCAGCGCAACAGTGATCTAACCCTCTCCGAGTCAAAAATTTAAATGCTGATGCCGTGTGTTGCTTTTGATGGGAACTATCATCCTATGAAGTAAAAAGAAATCAATTAACATTATAAAATTTGTTTTGAAGCCTCTATTGCTTTCTCTCCATAACTGAAAAACTTTAAGTTGCTTTTTCTCCACTTCATAAAAAAGTGGCTTAGACCACTGCTGCGTTGAGCCCCTCAATTTCTATGTGCTCAATTTATTTCTACAGATACCTTCCTCTCTATAGTTAAGAATAATATTCCGACCCAAAAAAGTGTTATGATGATGCAATAATCATTACAGATGATGTAATAATTTTAATTTTTCATCATAAAAAATACATTTTGTGATTTTAGACATTGGTAAAAAAGCTTGCAGGTACTGTATTTGTGGTCCCACATTTGATTGTGAGCACAGTCGTGAGTAAGCAGACTTAACCTTAATCGTAGACGTTTTGTTTACTCGACATTTCAAGAGACTCTATACCAATGCTAATATTTCATACTTCAGTCATTGTAAGCCCTTATTCAGTATTACCGATGTACATGACTCTGTAGACTCGTCCTGTGATAAATTAATAAAAGGTTTATGATACTGTATAAAATATTTATATTTGTTTGTTGCATATAAAAACATTATCATGATTTAGTGCCTTGGACTGCAGGTTCAAAACTAAATCATTTATTATTATTTTTTTTTGCCTCACTGTTATACAGGATGAGGCATTTATCTTGAGACGACTGAATATCTCGGAAGCATTGTACGAAAAAATGTCCAAAATCAAAAGTGAATTATTTCGCGGGGGAAATTCATTAATTAAAAAATTAACCCCCCCCCCCTTTTTGAGGGGCGCTAGGGGGGAGGGGTAACTTTGAAATCTTAAATAGGAACCCCTATTTTTAATGGTATATTCTGATTGTACACAATATTCGAGCAATGTTTTATTCTTGGTGTTTTTTCAATTGATCCAACCGTTTAGGAGAAAGAGGCCCTGAAAGTGTGGAACTTTTAAAGTTTTGAAGCCAGATGGAAAGCATCAGCAAATCTCAACTCACCAAATCGGAATGCTCTATTAAAATCCCCTTAATAGAAATCAAAAAAATAAAGAAATTCCTGTGGTCCAGTGGTTTCTTAGACATACAATAGAAGTTTACCTATACCGCATTCCTGTGATTCCCTCGCAGCAATAGTCATTCGCTCCTCAAGTGACCTCGTAACCTTGGTCCCTTTCCCAAGCAAAACCTAATGAAAACCCTCAGTCAGTGCCGGATTTAGATGAAAAGAGGCCCCTAGGCTAGGCCCTTTCACCTCCCATTTTCAATGCTAACAATTTGAATGTAGGCCCCTCTTGATCTTGAGGCCCTAGGCTAAAGCCTAGTTAGAAAATCCGGCCCTGAGTGCTTAAATTGTGACGTTTGTGTTATTATTAAGTGTTCTTGTAATCCTCCCTGTATATGGATTACACGACAGGTACGTGTCCATTTGAGTCAAAAAATTATACAAACATTTGAGTGTGGACGTTTCTCCAACATCAACTAATGTGGCAAAGGATTCCAGCAGTAAAATCCGAAGATAGCTATAGATAAAGAAAATTGTGTATGGAGAGAAAGGTGCGAGGATACTAGCGCACGGAAAATAACCACGACAAATAAGTAGATGACATGACACACCCTAACGGTGATTAGGGTTAATGCACGGATAAAATCTACCAGAGCACGTGGAAAGCTTTTGATAGCTTACAAACCACACACTCTAGAAACAAACTATATATTTACATAGTTCTCTTTCTTCCTTTCATTCTAAATACTTCGTGTATGATTAAGAGTATATCAATCTCTTTATTGATTTTCATTGATAGTTTTTCTGTTATATCCTATTAATTTTATTGTGTGACATTGGAAATTTACCTTGGATATCCTCGCCTCCACTATTTGTAAAAAACGTTAATCCTTGGGTATTATCGGAAACGTTGTGCATAATTAGAGAGTGGCCGCTAGGTGGCGATCCCAAGATTCATTGCGAGATTGGCCTGGGGTATAAAAGGTATCGCAGCATTCGTGGAGGGCATTTAAAGCGGAGTTAGGTTGACAAGGACAATTCCCCACTAGGACATAGCAGGAACACACAAACAGCAATATGCGGTTAATAGACCCGATTGTGAGAGTCCTATGATTCTTCCAATACGACCCATTTCAGAGAGTCTTTGGACACATGTCAGTAAGAGTTGTTTGACCCGAATTTCCGAGTCGCCATTCTCGGGTCAATTTACTCGACTGTACAAGACATAAGACTCATTAACGGAGTATTTACTATATGCGTATATACCTATTTACACATTTTTACATTTTCACATTTATATAGTCGTATACAGGGTGAATACAAAAGTCTGAACCCCCCTTTTATTTTTTGAACCGAAGCAGATATGTCAATTTTGATGAATCCAATGAATAGGAAGTTGTGGGTGGCCTATCCCATGGTGCACTTTTCATCATCCCAAATATGCAAATTAGGACACATTCAAAATTTATCTCATAAACCGTAAGGGATAGAGAAAAAAAACCCAATGGCAAACTTGTTCAGCATAAAAAAAAACAAACAACACAAAAAACATCCAAATCGGACCAACCAATCACCCACAATCACGTTGACTATGTTGACCATTTCCGGAACAGTGTAACTTGCCATCCTGGAATTGTTCTGTGTGCTGAAACATGCCTTTTATTTGCTTTTCCGCATGGAAGTGAATGTGAGTATGGTAATTTATTTATGTTAATTTTTTGATTTGCATGCTTTACATGGTGGAAATATCAACATTCAGTTTTCCTTGTGCAGCGTTTGTAAGCTACAAACAGTTCACCACGTGATTGTGGGTGATTGGTTGGTCCGATTTGGATGATTTTTTTTTGTTTGGTTTGTTTTTTTTATGCTGAACAAGTTTGCAATTGGGTTTTTTTCTCTATCCCTTACGGTTTTTGAGATAAATTTTGAATGTGTCCTGATTTGCATATTTGATAGGCCACCCACAACTTCCTATTCATTGGATTCATCAAAATTGACTTATCTGCTTCGGTTCAAAAAATAAAAGGGGGATTCAGACTTTTGTATTCACCCTGTATACACGCGAATATACATCTATTTACACAAGTTTACATACGTCTATACACCTATTTGCTGTAACGTGCTAGTAAAAGCGAACCGCGTTTACCTGCACGCACAGCCAACGCTCCAAAAGTGAAGCGTAAAAAAAACCCAAAAGAAAACCTTCCCTTGACTGAAACAAAAACAGTTACCCGAACCCAAGATAACCGCGAGGGTAAAGGAAAACGCTTACTTGAAAGAACAAAAGCGATCCTCCAAGTAAGGTGTAGAATGAGAGAAACTCAGGAGAAAAACTTCGCTACAAAATTAACCCCAATTAAATACTAAAATGACTAACCCGCAACCCAAGACAACCCAAACCTAGAAAAAAACACAAAATAGAAAAAGCGAAATCCAAATAAATATTTTCCTTTATTGCTGCAAACGAACATGGGTAGAACTGAGTAAAGTAAAATATAATGGTCACACAAGAGAAGCTGGGTGATCCAACATTTGCAAAGGCTAAGTCGTTGTAGCGACGGTCTACATAATGGAGCGACACCCAGAGTCCGATAAAAGGCGAGGGTAGAACGTAACAGTTGAGTGGGAGGAGGGGAACTTGGAAAAGCTTGGAAGATCTAGAAGCTCAAAAGGTCAAGCAGAGCCACCCACACTGAAAATAAATAAGACCATCAACAGCAAGTATTCAAGGAAAATAAAACTGGAAATAAAAAAAGGTTCATTTTCGTCTTGTTTCTCTTTTTACAACAGAGATAAAAAAAATTATAATCACAAAAAAATTAAATATTTGAATTACAGTGGTATAAGAAAGATAAAAGGTAAACAACAAACCCGGGTCCTCCTCTGCTAGGATCCTAAAGACGAAGTACAAAATATACACTAAAATACGGACAGTGGAAACAATAACACATGGTAAGAAGGAAAAATTGGAGGACGGGACGGACAAACAGGCTCATACGGATAACGAAAGGGCGGAAAATGGACAGACGGCAACGACAACATGGATGAGGTCCTGGAAAAGAAAACAAAATAATAAAAATAATAGATTAAAACAGAAGGATCATATCCAAGTATTAGGAAGAATCGATATCAATAATACAATCAGATAATACAATTTAAAAAAAGAGAAAAATAAAAAATAAAAATACATAAGCCGAGACTAAGATTTTGAGAAATAGTGGAAAAGGTCCGTCAGATCTGACATAGCAAACGTAACATTGCTATAAAAAAACTGCATGGCATTTCATGTGCATAAAGTCAAAACAAGCGAAGATAATCCATAAAGTAGGTATACGATCCATGACGTACGGAATAATCGATCTTGCAACAACTGCAGAAGAATACAATTTCAAAGGTCCAAGAGACACAACTTATCTTAGATGAACATGATCACGGGTATTTCGGTCAACGGAAAAGCAATTGACGATCTAAAGTAGCAGCGACGCTTAGTCTATCATGAACACTCAAAAGATAGAAACTTGGCAGTAATTGGTGATAAACGCCATAGCGATGAGTTACAATCGGTTAAGGTCCGATACCAAAAACTAACATGAACCAATCGTTCATGATTTGAAGATAAGATTGGCGATGACTGAAAGTATTAAGTTCAATTGCCAAAGGAAAGCCATCTCCGATCTCAAGAGAAGGCTGAGGAGCTGATGTTGCCTCTCTTGAAGGTCTAGCTGGATCTGCTCAAGTAAATTATTTTTTCCACCAAGAAAATTACAAAACTAAAGAAAAATTTAAATAGCACGTGCACGTGGCACGACATCCAAGTTCTCAGAAACGAGGATAGCTAGTTGCTCTAGGAAAACGAGCGACCGATTACAACGACGTTTGAACAATGAAAGACTAGGCGAACAACGGGAACGCGCGAGTATCCAACAATAGAGTTAATAAGAAGTCCCCGTAAAAGAAATACAGCAAACAAAAAAATATATTTTTTAAAATAGTAATAAAAAAAAACTTTTCCAGCTCCCAAAGTAAATCAAAAAGAATGAAATAGTTAATTTTTTTTTTTAACGTTAAAGAACACGTCTTATATCTATAGCATGAGGCTAAGACATCCCTTATCATTTGCTAAGGAGAGAGAACTCAAAATCAATCCTTATTTTTATCAAAAAATTAAAGGAAATATCTAAACGACAAAAAATCAAATAGTAAGTTGAGAAATCCACAGGACGGGCGGTTTTCAAGATCATTAATCGATGACGAGGAATGACCCAACGGACAACGAACAAGGTGAGTCCAACAAATGACGTGATGAAATACGGACCAAAACTAGACGCTAAACTAATTGTCTCGGTGAGAAATTAAAATTCAAATATCCGTCAAGCACCAAAAAGGAAATTCGCCACGGGATAAACTTCAAAGGACGCGAGACGGCGACATTAGTGACGCAAAGTACGAGAAATCGCGGTCTCGGACAATACATAAGTGAATCCCACTAGAAGAAAAAAACTTAATTAGCGCGAGGAAAAAATAGAACAAATAACTCCCCAAACGAGATATCATTAACCCAAGAACAACGCGAACAGAACGCGTCGAGTGATCCCTTTAATATATAAAAAGGAGGGGGAACACAGTAACCTCCGTTAAAATAATTAATTAAGCGTCTGTTCCATAAGGCTCACGCCCGGGACGGCCGATGATCACCCAGCTTTGGTAAGGACTACACGCGGTAGAAACCAGGAATATCGGTAAGATGGGAAACTTGAAACACACAGTGCCGGAAGGGAACGCTTAAGGTAACTCCCCCGAGTGGGATAGGGAATCTAACAAAAGAGATCCCGAAAAGTAGTTGAAGGGAAGGCTCAAAAAAAAAAATTTTCAATGAACGGCTGATGAATTTTAGCCAGAAAAAGGTAACGGCACGTTACATTACACAAGTTTACACACATTTAAACACACACGTACATATAAACAACTAGCAGAGATACCCGGCGTTACTCTAGATAATTACAGTTGTAGGTTAAACAGAACAACCTCATGAAGTTAAATAATAAATTTGTTTTCAGTAATTCTACAATTTACTTCTATAGACGAAGCAGTTGTTCAGATGTTTCCGATGCCCGGATAACTTTTTGTCATCTCTGCCCAATACTCATTCATTTCTTCGCT
>JAHWFO010062608.1:372643-383755 GCA_023313115.1 Rhysida immarginata | reverse complement strand
TTTTGTTTGATTACAGCATATCTTGCTTAAAACTAAAACATAAAGTTGCCAAACAAAAACATAATACATGTAATTTATTTATTTATTTTGTATTAACTTTATGTTTTAGTTTCCTTTCTCTCCCCCTATTGGCAAGATGTTTCGTCTTCGGCTTCTAAAGTTATTCGACTGTTTTGAGAATTTCCTCTACACTCCTGTATATTTGTATTTAATGTTGTGCTATGAAATCGTGAACCTTGGCACGTAATATTAGTTTCGGAAATTTATTATCACTCCGTGAGGTTCCTTAGTCAGCAGAAGGCGGCTACTTCCAAGCTTTCTGTCCAATAAATCATCTTGTTCTGTTTTGAAAGTCAAATCATTTCTTCTATACCTGGACATTTCATGTATCAAAATTCCTGCTAATTTCATTCTTGATACTGTAAACCGGGGTTATTTTGCACATTTGCTGCTCTCAAAGAACTTATTTTGCGGTGAATGATTATTTAACACTTTAATCCAATCTTATTACCGGAATCACTCAACACAAAATAAGAGCATATCCCTTGTGCAAAGTCACCTCCGGGTGTGCACAGTAACCCCGATTTACCGTAGGTCGATTCGTTTAACAAAAAATGTATTCATTTTTTTCTAAAATGAAAATATATTACTTTTTCTTTAAAAAAATCTTTTTTTAATACGCCCAGCCTTAAAATATACGAGGGATAACTGAATTTATCAGAAAATGGAACAAACTGATAATGTCATTTCTTGATGTAGTCTCCACCCTTCTCAATCCACTTGCGCCTGCTTCCTGAAAGTTCCTGGATTCCAATAGAATAATATGTTTTGTCTTGTTGTCGCAACCATACTGTCGCCTGACTGGTGAGCCGTGGCTGATGAACATTTCTGACGCTATTTTGTCAACTGTGATACGGCGATTTTTCCCGCATCAGATTGTCCATGACTTCACTGTTTTCCGGCATCACAACTGTCTTTTCCTTTTCAGACTGGTCTGCATCATATATGAAAACGATGCCTTTCTTGGAATTTTCAACTCAGTTGTAAACCTGAGGTTTACACATACAACCATCATCTTACAACTCGTATATATGTTCGATGGATTTCTGTTGAGTTCTCAGCTTTAAGTGTAAAAAACGAATGGCTGGTCGCACTTGAGTAAGTTTCCAGCCCACTAGCCATTTTCGAAGCTGCCGGGTTGTCATTCTTACGTCAGCGAAAACGTAGATCAAGGTTTTATTATTCTGAAGCTCCTTATTACTGGTTTCCTTTTATAGGCATTTTCTAACCAAGTTATTATCTTCTTTCTTAATCAAAAAGCTTTTTTAATTTAACTTGCTACATAGTCATAAAAATTTTAATGTTGAGATATATTAAGTAACTTATTTTTGCCATTACAAAATATTGAAACTATGAAAAGGTTAGAAAACTTTAATATTATGGCTATTGTTCCCTTAAAGAGCACATAATTATTTCAGGTACCACCCACAGTTGAAGCTACTCGATTAGCGGTAGAAAGAGTCTGTCAATTACAAAAGACTTTCTGGGGTTCAGGAATATCCGTAGTGATGCCAGATGAGGCCGAAAGCGATATGGCCTATAGCTCGGAAAAACTGTCTCCTCACACGGATTGCAATTATCTCCATGAAGGTCCTGGGTAAGCGAAAGATTCTTATGGCTAACATTCAATGGTAATATTATTTGATACAGTGACTCTGGAAAGATTCATTTAAGAAAAAAAAATTGGAAGGTTTTTTTTGTAAAAAATATATTTTGGAAACAAGAAAAATTAACAAATATCGATCATACTATCCTTTAAAAGATGATATTTTAGAAAAGTGATGTGTGTTCTCTAATTTGTGCGCCTTAGAGAAAACACTGATATAGTTTGTGAGTATTAATTATGGAAGACTAATTGTATTAATAATTAAATCAAAATATGACATCTTTAATATGAATAGATGTCCCTAAGGCACTGTGGTGATGCGTATCCTTTCCATTAATTTTAGGCTTCAAATATTCCACGTACTGCAGCCTTCTCCTACCGGAGGAGAGACGATCCTTGTTGACGGCTTCTATGCGGCATCTCAGCTGAAGCTACGTGACCCTGCTGCCTACGATACTCTGTCCTCGGCCGTCGTTCAGTTCGAATATAGAGAAGCAGGTGGTCGGCACTTTTACAAGAACACGGATACCATCCTCAAACATGATCCACTCACCAGGCAACTGTATCAAATAAGGTTAAGTAGAGGACTATTTTTCACTCAGAATAAACTGAATCCTTAAGTGCTATTATTTTAGCAAATTTTGTTTGATTAAATTAGTGCTTGCGTTCGTGTTGTTTACATATGGGTATTGTTTTTGTTTTATTTATGGTGCGGCCAAATTTTTTTTCCTGCGTATTGGGCACAATAACCTTAGCTATTGACGTGGCCATAAACCCCAACCAACCAACTAACTCATTTTTTTGATTGTTCTGAAAGTTCAAAGGCAAGAAAACAGTAACTGAACTCATTTATGAAACTGTAATTTCGAATCCGTGCTTTGGAAATGGAATGTGGAAGAATTTGAGTAATAAAGAGTTTTCGAATAGCAAAATGGTAGTGGGTTTAATAAAGTAACCTACGCGTTTCGAAATTACATTTCGTCTTCAGAGTAGGGAACGACTACAACCAAGTCGACAATCGAACAGTGAAGTGTACATTTCTTCAGGTGGGAGACGAAAGCAGTGCTTTCACGAAGCTCACCCTACCAGAATAATTTCCACATGAAATACACTGAAATACGCAAGAAGCCTGAATAACCCCAGAGGTCTTCCAAATTATGAAAAAATAATAAGATTGACGATTGTCAGAAGATTGGGAGAGAGGGCAAACGTTACCAATGTCTTCGAAGTTGACATCAAGAATATGCCTCGGTTTTCTACATTTTGTATACCACTTCATTTCCATCAGGTTATTCAATATTAGAACCGCCACGTTATTGTCATGGGTCTTCATCGTCTGCAGCATATTCTTCAGGAGATCTTGGATACACTTTCCAATGTGAGTCATGTTCCGATCCCAGTGGTTATAATGATTTTTTTTGGTCCTTCTTCCAAGCTGGGCAGTGGTCCTCAGGGTAACATTCTAGAACGACTAGAGTTCACTCCATCTGCTTTTATATATGGTGTGGCCACGCAGGCATGCCATACAGGAGGATGGTTCGAATCATCGTCTTGTACAGTAGCAGCTTTGTACAATATCTGGTCTTTGTGTGGGATCTGTTCCCGTGTAAACTGTAAGGTATCTTTGTAGGGTGTCATTTAATGTTTCAATAAGTTTGGTATTCATGTTGTGTTGTGGATGAATATCATGGTGAAGTTCATTGTTGAGTGTGTGTTCTACAAGTTCATTAGTGATGTCAATGTTAGTGTTTGATTCTGTGTGTTGAATGTCGGTTTGTGTAGATGTCTCGTGTTCTTGTAGCTGCTGTGCAACTTCTTGCTTTATTTTCTGTAGCGTGGGTAAGGGTATTAAATTGTTCATAACAATTGTGCGACGCTGATCTGCAATGCGTTGTTCAGTGACTGTGATTATGAGGATATGTCACTTTGAAAATGTTATATAAGCGTTGTCTGTACGCAGTAGTGTCAGTTTCCAATTTAGTGACTGCGTAGTAGGCTCGCATGATAAAACAGTTTATGTCATTGGTCCATTTCATGCGTTGGCGTGGCTTGCCTGCCTTAGTGGTCAAGGGCAAAGAAGCTCTTGAAACACTAGGGACAGGTTGTGGCATTGCAGTAGTCGAACAGGGGTTGGTGCTGCTTTCGCCACCAGTGGCCCTGGAAGATTGTGGCATATTTTTCGAACGTGAGCCTCTGCCTAACCCACGAGCGCGGACCTTGGTAACCCGGGTGACGTCCGAGCCGGTATCAGATAACGCACTAGCACTAATCATAGTGATCACCAATAACTGGGTGGTCCTGTTAGCCATCTCCATCATCAGCAGGCCCTTGGTTGATGTAATCAGCTCTTAAGCCCTACTGGGTCATCTGGACCCTCAAGATTAATCTAAGGGTAGAGCAGATCAGACCTGTTAACCAGGGCCATCTCTCTAAGACGTTGCCTCCCTCGCACGACGTGGACATAGGACCACACGAGGGTTATTATTATTATTATTATTATTATTATTATTATTATTATTATTATTATTATATTTCATATAAAAACTTGAAATATATGGCATTTGTTTTGACTTCATTAAATTTCTGGCATCTTACCTTGATTCTCGTGAAAACGTTGTGCGTGTGAATGGGTATTCATCTAAACCTTTTTTAGCCCCTTCAGGGGTACCGCAAGGTTCTATCCTTGGTCCTCTCTTGTTCAACATTTATATTAATGACCTAGTTTCACATATAAGATCATCTCGAATTCTGCTTTTTGCAGATGACTTCAAATTATTTCGACGTATATGTGATCCTTCAGACTCTGTGTTGCTTCAGGAAGATGTTAATAGAGTGCTCGAATGGTGTGAAATCAACCTTTTAAAAGTCAACCCAACTAAAACGAGAGTTGTAACTTACTCTCGTGCTGTCATGCCGCTCAAATATAACTACAGGATCAATAAACAAGTTTTGCAGCGTACGAGAACGATCCGTGATTTAGGTGTTATCTTTGATGATAAACTATATTTTCACCATCATGTTGCTCTTATAACAAGCCAAGCGTATCGCATGCTGGAACTTATCAGCAGATCAACTCATTCTTTTAAAAGACCCAAGTGCTTTACCGTTCTATTTAAAACTCTTGTCATCCCAAGTCTTCTTTTCTGTTCCTGTGTGTGGAATCATTTAACACAAACTGATATTAAAAAACTCCACAGTGTGTTTTCACGCTTTTGTAAAATTATTTTCAGACGCCATTTTACACACCTTATGGACTTTAACATAGACAACATACTTAAAGAAGTTCGTTGCCTTCATTTATCTCAACTCCTAACTAGGAATGATCTAGATTTTCTGTACAAAGCTATTCATAATATCATTGACTCCCCAAGTTTTCTCATTGCTTCTAACTTAAATGCTTCCATATATCAAACACGATGTAAAAATATTTGCTATGTTCAGAAACACAATTCAATTAATCCGTTTACCAGATTATTCTTAAAGTATAACAAACAGTGATTTTGTAGACATTTTTAACTCTAACTATTATGCCTTTTATAATGAACTCCTAAACTACTTTGATAATATGTCAACGAGCAATTTTTTGCTCATTGTCTATTTCACATGTACTGTAACTGATTTTTTATTTAACTGTATGCTTATATGCTTTGTCTTTGTTTAGTTTTTTATGTTCTGTTCACCTTCGTTAATGATTACTTGTATCCATCTTCAAATTTTCTGTCTTATTTTATTTTATTTCTTTAGTGTGTTCGTTGTTAAAGGTTTATTTTCGACTGTTTTCGTTCACACTTAAAACAAATAAAATTGAAATTGAAATTATTATTATTATTATTATTATTATTATTGGAATTATATAAAAAATAATTGTTTCATATCTTAATATAAAATCAATAAGAAAATTATTTAATTTTTTTTTGTTACAAAATATTCTTATTGCGCAACTGCATTTGTAAATATTGATATATACTTATTATAATAAAAATACTGTTAATCTTTTTTTACATTTCAATTTGAAAAATATATTAATTTTACCTGAAACTCGCATAAATGTGTTACTAGCTTTTAATATATATAAATTAAGAAACTAGTGCTGTAATATTATACAAAATTACTTCAACAATAATTTATGTTAATATACACTTATTAAAAGAAAATGACTTAAAAAATTTGGTGTAAAAATAATCTAATTTCAACAGAGATTTCTACTCTGTACTTGAAAGCAGACAAAATTTTTGTATACCTATCTTCATCCGTTCTTGCTACAGTAATATTCCTGTAATAATACAAAGACTGTTTTACATTTTTACCTAAAAATATTTCAAGTTTATCTGAAACTTCCATAGATTTTTCTTTCAATTTTTTTTTTACTCACTGCTTATAAAATAACATCTTCTGTAGCAGACTTGTTAAGTGAATGCTCTGGCAAGAAGAGAGAGCTCCTTCCACTTTTCCACAACGTAACGGGAATGCTCTTTACCTGACTTGAGTATTTTATCGATGAAATATGAATTAAAGGTGAATGAAATATTAAGTCAAGATTGATTAAAATACATAGCAATCGTTGTTGAACTGTTGTTGATCCCGGGTCTTCCATTTCATAATGACATCGCCTACTGTTGACTTTGGTATCTGAAGAAGGCTGGAAATGTCACGCACGGACTTGCCGCATAGGTGACATCCAACGATGGTTCCACGTTGGAACTCACTGAGCTCTGCCGAACGACCCATTCTTGCCAATGTCCAAGCAGAGTTGTGTCTGAAGGTGTGGGAAGCTATTTAAATGATGTGCAAGTCATTATCATGTGACATTGGGCCAATCGATGATCTGTGAGGGGTGTCCGGATATTTTTGATCATATAGTGTATTTGCCTTCGGGAGAAAACCTTCGCTGAAATATATGAGGTGGAACATCCTTTTTACACCCCTGAAATTTCAGGATGATTCGTCAAGTATTTTTCTAGATATTCGACAAAACGTCTAAAATCGAAAGTGTCATTAATGGCAATATGGTGTATATAGGTTGCGCCCTCCCAACCTCTAATTGTTTAAATTTAATTGTTTTCGACATATGTAGCCGATTATATTCTTTCATATATTTTAATGTTTTCTCTTGTAATTTGCTACCGCTTTCATTTTTTCCATCAGTGAATCCAATGTTATCATGCCTGTGCGAGACTGAATCAAATGGTTGGTTGGTTGGTTTATTAGAAATTATGGCGTCGACTACTAAGGTCATTTTGCGCCTTTTCAACAAGTTAAATCTGTACGCAGCCCAGGACAAACACAAACATCCATGCCCACCCGAATCAAATGATTTAAGGACAACCCACTGAAGAGAGAAAAACAGCTACTCGTTGTGCTGCGTTAAAAAATTGTTAGTTTTTAAAAAATAAAGATCGGACTTTTCTTGGATATATAGATAGAAATTCAATCACGAAACTTCTTGGTTTTGTATTTGGCGTATAGAATAATCCATAATTTTTGTTTTGCAGGAGTTATCTATAGGGAAATTATATTTAATATAGTAATCTTTTTTCTGAATAAATAAGGAAACCACAAATCCCCATAACAAATGTTTATTCCTCATTTATTCATTCTCGGGTTCAAGTGTCCACAGTTTTTTGCTTACTGTTTTGATAAGTTATCATCTACGTAGTATCAACCATGTAATAGGAATCTGGAATATACTGTAGATTGGTTGCTGTTTAATGAATGACAAAATTGGACATTACATTTAATGGGTTCACTCTTATTAACACGGATAAGTTATGCTACACTTCTTTGATATAAATGTTAATCGATTAATTAAAACAATTAATCGAACGATTGTGTACTTTGTCAATTAATACCTTTCTTCAAAAATGCAATTTTATATCTGATACTATTCGTTCTTTAATCTGCAGATTCTCTATGAACGACCTGTCCCCGTTGTCTTGTCTTCCTCACTCAGCAATCGACGACTTTTATCGTGCTTACGCTGCCTTCTCACAGGAACTCCTTGGCAATGAAGTGCAGTTTCCCTTGGGTCCCGGACAAATCCTTTTCGTGGACAACTGGCGCGTTTTACACGCTCGAGAAGCCTTCACCGGTCCTCGAACCCTCGTGTCCGCTTACATCGGCCGAAGCGACTTCCTCGACAGGGCACGGACGCTGGGAGTCATCACTGGACTCTGCTAAACACACTGCCAGTGGACTGAGAAGAAAAAATGAGTTAAATAAGATAAAAATGGAAACGTATTGCCTTTAAACAACTGCCTTGTTGCATTTCAAATTATAAAAGTCAATTTTTGGAGTTATTTTTGACCGAAATTTTTGAAGAATTATGTTAATGTTAAATTATGACGTCTGCTGTCCTATCAAATATGGAAAATCTAAGAATAAGACAATAAAGTGCGAGGTGCGGACAAAAAGTTCCCGGAAAGAATACTATCCCGCCTGAGCGGAGTATGCTGTGCTCCGCCACTACATCCAGCATCGCTAGTCTACAAGTTTTCGTTGCCGTGGAAAGCCGTACATTGTACATGTTTGTGAAGTTGTGCTCAAGCTATTTCGCCATCGGCATTATAACAGATTTGAAGAAACCATTTTTCGATTTTGTGTGAAGTTTCGTTTCAAACTGGAGTTGAAACATGGTTCTACGGTTATGACCCTGAACCTTCTAAGCGGAAGTCGCCGAATTCATAAGAAGAAAAAAAAGCATGTGAGTCCCGAGCTACATGAAAACAATTTCGTTCTTTTTTGACATGCAAAGGCTTTTCTTGTTCTCTGAGACCTCCCAAAACATGCAGTAGAACAGCCATCCATTATGGGGCAAATTTCTTGCGGATAAGCCCGTTGCTGAAAAAAACAAAACAACAAAACAAATCGTTCAACACTGTTCTCATGTTGCTTCTGACAGTGTACGTGGTTTGTTCGGCGACTTCCACTGAGATAATTTCTTTCATTTCAGAGTCGTAACCGCAGACCCATGTTTCGTTTCCTGTTTGAAACAATTTCATGCAAATTCGTTAATAAGTCAGCTATAACTTCGATCGTGATACAACATGAACACAGTTTCACAAAAAAAGAGCAGAATGCAAACAAGTTCGGCTTTTCACGGAAACGACACAGATTAACGATACATGTAGGCAACGATACTTGTAGCAGAATGTATCGTTAATCTATGGCAACGATAACATGTAGGCTAGTTCCTTAGTGATTGTCATGTAGATTTTTGGGTTAATGCGGAAGTGGAAGCTTAAAATATAAAAATAAAATACGGACAAAGAGATACATTAATAAAACTATTCTTTTAATGTAAACTAAGTTACAAATCAAAAACAAATTTAATTTACAAAAAGAAATAATCTGAATGTGTCCTCTCTGTCATGAGAGAATGGTAGGAAGTTGGGAACAAGACTCCTGGTTTTCCTTTCTATGTAGACAAAAATATAGCTGTCAATATGAAATCCAAGATATAATTAAATGAGACAATTGATAAAGCCTAAGTGCTACACAAATTTCTTCAGTAGCTAAAAATCGGCTACTCACAATAAAGAATAGCTTAATGAACAAATTAAGCTTGAAGTACTTTAATTTTCTTAAGCTGGAAGGATCTTTTATCTTCCACTAGTAGAAGAACCCTCGATTGGGGTGGAAAGAAATGTGGAGGGGGTGATTTCTCAAAAGATCAAAGGATGCCGACACTTTTTCTTTTGTTCTCAGCCTGTTCTGGAATGCGATAGGGTCCTCAGGGACCCTGTCCCTCGCTTCATGTTCCGGAGCTATTTGACAGGGTGTGTCTCTGCTTTTCTAAAGTATTAGGCCATGTTCACTTTGGAAGCGTCGAGTCCTGCGACGAAATTTCTATAGGACTCGAACAATGGATAACGGAGTTAATCCTTCTTTAGAATTTGATCACCCTTTTACCATTATTTCCTTGTTTAGACGAAGGGGTGAAGAAGGTAATATTTCCAAAAATTCCAAAAAATTATAAAAACAATTTTCAATGCATATTCTCCTGATATCAATTTTATTTCAAGATCGGGTTTCACAGTTTTTAAAATGACCACAAATTTATTAAATTAACATTTATTTATTTATTTTCTCTGAGATTGTAAAATGACATGATTGATAAACATGGAAGTAATGGTAAAAGGATGATCGAATTCTAAAGAAGGATTAACTCCGTTATCCATTGTTCGAGTCCTATAGAAATTTCGTCGCAGGACTCGACGCTTCCAAAGTGAACACAGCCTCACCTTTTTTGGTCATACTCTGGCCCTCTGGTGTGGATATTTGGAGCTTCTCCTTTTGGGTGTGGTTCTTGTTTTGGGTGTTGGCACTCTGTTTTGGGTGTGGTCATTTATGGTCTTTTGGGTGTGATTTTATTATTTACCTTTGATTTTGATTACTTTTTGATCAGGTTTCCACCTGTGGGTATGGTCACACAGCTGGCTGATGATCTTTTCTTGATCAATCACGTGATGGCAGCCATGTTCAGGTGGCCTAAAGCCGAAAATAAAATCCAGTACCAGTGTCACAGATAAGGGGTCCTGATGCACTCAGAGAAATCCACTTAGGTGATTCTGTCTCACAAGTGAACACCTGTTGACGCCCTTAAATACCCACCTAAATGGGTAGGGGTTGGTATACGAGCACCTCAAATTGATTACCTAATTACTAATTAACTATTGATTCTCGGGCAACCAAATTTTTTCCAACCCCTTTTACAGTTTCTTCTAAATAAAACTACTGCTGTTTCAAGGTGTATTGTTTTGTTTTTAATTTTCAACTAATTGCTACATTGTTTCAATTGACAAGTGTGCATCTGAATAGGGATTAATGCTGTCTAAAAGGGTGGGTCTGAACTCTCATATACCTGTTTATAAATAAATAAATACAGATGTGTTCTTTACATAACTTAATTTAAATTTTGGTCATGGATGATGAATTTTCTAACCCTGCTAATGCTGCCGGTTTTGGTGGCGTGAAAGGTTTAGATAAACAACCAAATCATTCTGAAAAAGAGATACCTGAATGGCTAAGGGGTGTGAGAGCTTATACACTGCATAAACTAGTGCGTCATTATTACCCACGTAATCGCATGCGTGTATATGCTCCATTTGAGCAATTTCAAGTGGACTTAGTCGATCTAACCAGTCTGTCAAAACAGAACGATGGTTATAAATTTCTACTTACCTGCATCGATGTTTTCTCGCGCTATGCATGGGTCATTCCTCTAAAAACGAAGATTGGGCTTGAAATTCAGAAAGCCTTTCAAAAAATTTTCACACTCAGTAGTGTTCCTGTAAAATTGAACAGCGATAAAGGGAAGGAGTTTTTAAACAAGAACGTTCAAGACTATTTTAAAGAACTCAACATCGATTTCTTTGCCACAGAATCAGATTTGAAAGCTGCTAGGATCGAACGATTCAACCATACGTTAAAAACGAGGATGTTTAAGT
>JAHWFO010062608.1:333980-357643 GCA_023313115.1 Rhysida immarginata | reverse complement strand
GAAGAAATCGATGTTGAGTTCTTTAAAATAGTCTTGAACGTGCTTGTTTAAAAACTCCTTCCCTTTATCGCTGTTCACTTTTACAGGAACACGACTGTGTGTGAAAATTTTTTGAAAGGCTTTCTGAAGTTCATGCCCAGTCTTCGTATTTAGAGGAATGACCCATGCATAGCGCGAGAAAACATCGATGCAGGTAAGTAGAAATTTATAACCATCGTTCTGTTTTGACAGACTGGTTAGATCGACCAAATCTACTTGAAATTGCTAAACGGAGCATATACATGCATGCGATTACGTGGGTAATAATGACGCACCGGTTTATGCAGTGTATAAGCTCTCACACCCCTTAACCATTCACGTATCTCTTTTTCAGAATGATTTGTTTGTTTATCTAAACCTTTCACGCCACAAAAAACGGCAGGATTAGCGGGGTTAGAAAATGCATCATCCATGACCAAAATTTAAATTATGTAAAGAACACATCTGTATTAATTTATTTATAAACAGGTATATGAGAGTTCAGACCCATCCTTTTAGACAGCATTAGTCCCTATTCAGATGCACACTTGTCAATTGAAGCAATATAGCAATTAGTTGAAAATTAAAAACAAAACAATACACCTTGAAACAGCAGTTGTTTTATTTAGAAGAAACTGTAAAAGGGGTTGGAAAAAATTTGGTTGCCTGAGAAACAATAGTTAATTAGTAATTAGGTAATCAATTTGAGGTGCCAGTATACCAACTCCTACCCATTTAGGTGGTTATTTAAGGGCGTCAACAGGTGTTCTCTTGTGAGACAGAATCACCTAAGTGGATTTTGCTGAGTGCATCAGGACCCCTTATCTGTTAGATTAGTGTTGGTGTTTTTGCTCTTTTTCTTAATAATCGTCACTGTTATTCATTCATACATTGAAAATTTTTTATTGTTATCTGCAACAATAATATCTATATTGTCAATAAGCAATTTAATTTTTCGACTTCAGAGCATGATCTATAGATATTCATGGTCATTGAGCTCCATTGTTAAAATGAAGCAAAAGTTTCTAGTTCCCGATAGGACGGGAACTTTATTGAAAAATGGCGCTGCATGTACAATCTGCCCAACTGCGCCTGCAGCGCCACCCTATCGGCAGACAGAAACTTTACTTTTGTATTCAGTTTCAATGAAAATCTCTATCGCATGTTGCGGTAGGGAATAGTGCGATCTATGCGGCACCTGGCGCGATCTGTTTTCTTTAGCTTCTCGAAACGATGGAAAATGGCCGAAGCTTGATGACCATGAATATCTATAGACCGTGCTTCAGATTAAATAGACATTTTCTTTTCATAAATGATAATGACAACAGCCTAAACATTGTCTATATATATTCTATAATTAAAATTTAACAACAAACTATATACTACTGAGACTCTATAATTCTTTTAATAATTTAGTCTAAAGTGAGTTTTTTGACATTTTGAATCAAAACATTGTGGGTCACCTTAAGTCCTAGCTCTAGTTATTTCACTAATTTGATTATTCATTTGGAAAATTTACAGATATTAGCAATATCATTTAAAACTCTGAATTAAAATAGATTACCTTTGTTAGGAAAATGTTCAGTTGGTATCGCCTTTTTTAGCCGGGTTTCTAAATTGATCGTCGGTAAAATGCAGGCTACAGACACAAGATGAAGATCACATCTTACGAATTTTTTAACCATTCCTCACACCTATTAATGAGAACATTTATCGATCATTCATTGAGTATAATTGTATTAGTAATACTTCTTTATTTAGATCAAATACGTAATGCTCCCTTCTTATTTAATTGAACACTTGCTATCATTTTTCTTTAGTTTAGTTCGTTAACTGAGTTATATAGCAAATAAATTTTATAAATTTTTAAGATTTATTAGTCAGTTACAGATCATAATCATTAAAATATCATTAATTTATACACAAACATAAAAAAAAAGATTTACCTTTTTGAATCCAACGGAATTCTAAGCAACGATAAATCCGGGTTGTTTTGTACACCAGTGATTTGGTTTTTAAATCATTTTTGAAAATTCTTTGCTCCAGATCGTTCCACAAATTGAGCAGGACTGAAAGTGAAAGTAGGCCTAAGTGAAAACTGTTGAGCGAGAGTTTCTCGAGACCGAGCTCCCCTCCGCACATCTTCTTTCCCCATCCATTATCAATAATAGACATATTCCAACAGCGTGTTTGTCGTCCCAGACACTAACATTTGTGGCGCGATTTGCGAACCGGTTTTTGATTGGAGTTGACGCTCCATTTTTATTACTCCATGTCTGATTGGTCGAGTCACTGCAAACAATTGTCGCTCTCTCAAGGTGATGGAAAAAGAGGGTATCAACCACTCCGAACACGTTCACGCTTTGAATTTATTACTATATCATTTTTACCTAATAAATAAATGATTCACCAAATTTTTATAACCTGTTTATTAATAAATTCACGAGGGAAAAGTCACGAGAACCCGTGTCCGCGACGCACATTCGGCAACTCTACTGACTTGGGCTCTGTGGGCGGGGCTTCAGCTATGACGTTTCATTTTCACAGGCTATGTAGTAGAAATAGCTTAAGTAATTCCGACGTTCAAAACGGTTGCCTAATAAGTGATCACTAGGAAAATAAGAGCTTTCAGAAAATCTTAGTTGGAAAAACACTGATATGCTTCTTAAATAAATACAAAAATACGATCTGATATTACATCTCAATGGACCTTTTTACCCCGAGACTTGGGCGAGACGATACGTCATCCCTATGCAGCCTTAGCCAACATCACCTAAAGAGAAGGCCTGCGCACAGAAATTTCATATATTGTTACATCATCATACCTAGTCATAATTTCGGGCTTATCATTGGTAGAAATGCGATTAAAGATAACTACTTATGACGTTTTAACAATGCATGACGTTTCCGCGCTCAGGCCTTGTCTTTAGGTGGTGTTGCCGTAGCCCACGTGAAAGACAGGCCCTGGCGCGGAAAAGTCACCTGACCACCTTAGTCCGAGTAACAATGTAACCTTCATTGTTTCCAACAAACGGAAAATTGCCGATTATTAAAACCCAAGATGGAAAAAAATGAAAGTTACATTGTTATTCGGACTAAGATGATTACGTGACTTTTCCGCGCCATGGCCTGTCTTTCTCGTGGGCTACGTATGCGGCACGAAAACGAGGCTCGAGGGAAAGCCCTCTTCAAAATAAACATTGCTTCAAGGTGAAAAGTGCTTGTAAAACGAAGAAATGAAACACTACTTGATTAGTTTAACAGTTTTGCCAAGCATAATTTTTAGTACCGTAACTGAATGGCAGGGAAGATTTAATAACAAGACATATAACTTTTTTTTCAGAATCTTATATTTTTGATTTTGAAGGTAATGTTATGAAAAATTATTTTTAAGAGGATGGATTAAAAATATATTCATGTGGAAAATTTATGCAATAATTAAATTAAAACAATTGATTTCTTTTTTGGAAAAAGATTGAATTTATTATTTTCGTAAAAAAAATACTAACATTTTATAAATACTCGGTTTAATGAAGCTTACCATTATGAATAAGTAATTGCACTTTTATACAGGGTGAGCGGAAAGTTATTGGACACCTTCCTATCTTGGATACCAAGGTAGTTCGCAAATTCCTTGGTATGCAAATTAGGACACATCCAAATTCTATCTCGAAAACCGTAAGATATACAGAAAAAATTTCAATTGTACATTTGTTCAACAGCAAATTACAAACAAATCAAAAAAAAAAGTTCACCAAAATCCGATGAGCAGATCACCCACAATCCTCATTGCAAGCTCTGCAAATTATTTCATGCCCCATCCTCATCCTGTTCTGGAAAGTTCCACACTTTAACATAAAGTCACCAGTTTCCTGTGCAATTGGTATAAAAAGGCATGTTGAAGCTGAGAAAAAATCAGACCAAAGCAAGATGGCACAGTACACTAACCAGGAGATGATCAACATGGTCCTATGCTTTGGTGAGGCGAGGCAAAATTATCATGCAACAACCGGACATCGTTGAAATGTCGTGCGAAATTCTGCTATGGTGCACGTGGAACATTGAACATTATCTGGATTGATGGAAAGACTTACTTTGTTTCAGATAATTGTTTGTAAGCATCAAGCAACAATTGTCCTGTTGCAGAGCTTGCAATGCGGATTGTGGGTGATCCGCTCATCGGATTTCAGTTAACTTTTTTTTGGTTTTGTTTGGAATTTGCTGAAGAACAAATGTGCAATTGGAATTTTTTGTGTATCTCTTACGATTTTCGAGATAGAATTTGGATGTGTTCTAATTTGCATACCTGACTGAGATGATGAAAGATGCTCCATCAGATAGAGCTCCCTCAATTTCATATTTATTCCCTGCATTGGAACTTGCGTAACTACATTGGTATCCAAGATAGGAAGGTGTCCAACGACTTTTGACTTACCCAGTATATTATGCAAACATAAAGTGCTTTTTATTTTTTTTTATTTTTCTTTAATTATAATTGAACATTTTAAGTTTAAACTAAATTGATTTTTATTTAAACACAAAAAGACTTATTACCACTGAATTAAAAAAAAATCATTTTTTTTTTAATTTAGTATGTGATGACAGCAATTTTGTATTTTATGAAGTGCAATTGTTATAGAGGCCAAAGCACAAAAAGTTTGCACAAAATTGAACCATAAAGTATAAAAAAAACGCGACACCACTTCACTTCTTCTTACAGATCCTGGGATTTTCTTCCCTCCAGCCTCGGTTTCATTCGCACAGGGGATGTAATACCGGAAATCTCGTGAGCGGGCAGAAGCAACACCACCTCTACTCAAAGCCTGAGCGCGAAAATTTCATACAATGGCTAAGGTCAAAAACTCTCACCGGTGAGAAGAGTTAGCGCTTGGTCGGTCAGAAATCCCAGTGAGAAATTTGTGACGTCATTTTAACGCGGTCAGAAACGCCAGTTAGCGCTGCTATGCCTAACCGGTTAGTCTCACCATAATAGTAAAAGAGAAAAAGACGGTTAGTCTCACCGGTTAGTCTCACCATAATAGGGGTTAGTCTCTCCCTTTTACTATTATGGTCTCACCGTCCTCACCGAGAAAAAGACGGTTAGCCCAGTGAGAAATTACGTCATCATTCTCTCACCGGTGAGGGTTTTTGACCTTAGCCATTGTTACATCATCATACCTAGTCATGATTTAGAGCTCATTATTGGTAGAAACAACGAGATTAATATTATTAGAGTGGAAAATAACTGATCATCAGCGCCACCACTGTGAAGCAGTGACAACTTACATGTGCCAACCTCAACTATAGCCTACAATGGGTGAGTTCGGAGCCACTGGTGAATTTCACGAGAATCAGAGAATTCTCCGAGAAACACGAGAGAATTCGAGAATTCACGTACACCTCGAACGCCTCAGTGAATTCTCGGTGATTCGACCAGTAATCCAATATGGAGAAAGTGAGCTCGTTGATCGCTTCTTTTGGAATATTATTTTCTCAAAATCATATGAATTGTCAGTTAAATGAGCAAATATGGGACACCCACAGTGAGGAAGAGGAAGAAGAAAATACCCTGCTATGTTTTGGAGTGCAAAGAAAAATCTTTCATTGAAAATTCGTTTCAAATTAATAATGAGAAATAAAATAAAATGAAATATAAAAGGTGGAATAATGAAACACTAATCGTGCGAAACTAAAATGGAAAAAAATAATTTAGCAAAATGAAGATAATTTATGAGCATATCTTGTTCATGAGAAAGCTTATATTGATTTCTTTTATCTAAATAAAGTATATAATTTAATAATTTACTTTGTCAGAAATTTTTTAAACTTTTTAAAACAATTTGCCGTCATTTGCTGTCATTTGCAACTCAATCTGGTTTTAGTTTTACTCTAAATTTGATTAGTCGTCGGCATCGTACGTCGTTTTCACTAGTTTTTGGCGAGAGAGAAAAGTGGAAAGAAATCGAGGAAAAAGTGAATTCTCGGTGGAATCCCGAACGCCATGAATTCACTGGTGGTGGTTTCTCGAACGACAAAGTGGAAATGGTGGAAAAAGTGGCTTATTCAACCTCAACTGTCATGGCTGACGCTAGTTAAGTTGCTCATACTAATAATATAAGCAAAGTTTAGACTAAATCTATTTCCTGCATGCACCGCCATGATAAACATCATTGTAATAAACCGAATGTTTATTTTCTTATTCTCATATTTCAAGTTTTTACCTCAACTATCAATTAGCTTCAAACATGGCGTCATTATTTCCACTCTAATAATATTAACTAGTATCGCCTGTGGTCGAAATTCGACCAATTGTGTTTGTAAAGTAATGAAATTCACCTTGTTTTTCACATAATTAATTGAAATTTATTTGTATGCAAATGCTTAATTCTTAACTCGACACTAAAAGGAAAAAAGTGGGAAATGGCAAAGAGGAAGCATGAGGGAATTAATGACAAAAAATTATTAAACATATAAATTTCCTTAAAAAGCAAATCAACTATAAAAGGCTAGAATAATACAATAAAAACATATATGATAATTCCATTTGAAAGAAATTAATAGTTATGAAGTGGATTTAACGATTCAAAACTCCTGTATAATCTACATTTTTCGTAAATACTCTTTCGTCATTTGCTAAATGACCTTGTTCGCTATGTTCAGAAATATAAAATGTCAAACTATCGGAGGATCGAACTCTACTTAATGCGACATATAACTGACCATGCGTAAAAACTGGTTGCCTTAATAAAATTCCAACTTTTTCGAATGTTTGTCCATGTGACTTATTAATTGTAATTGCAAATGCAGGAATAATTGGGCATTGTTTTCTTTGAAACTCAAACGGTAAAATAGTACTGGAATAAGTTAAATTGATATGCAGAATCAAAATTCGCTTATTTCGTGCGATTGCAGCTAAAACTTCGCAATACTTAGCATTAAACACGCATTCTTGTTCTGACCCCTGTGGGACACCGGCTTTAACCACACATGATTGGGAGAGGGAGTCACCAATTTTAGCTCGAAAAGACCTGTCTGAGAGGAATGAGCGGACCAGCATGATAAGGTCATCTGGAAATCCAAATTTTATCATTTTATAAATGACACCACCATGCCAAACTTGATCGAAGGCCTTGCAAATGTCTAGGAAGATAATGTCACCATATAGAGACTTGTTAAGAGAGTTTTTTGCGTCGACAGCAAGCCGCCATATTTGCATTTGGCAGGAGTGGTCCGTACGGAAACCAAACTGCTCATCACGAATAAGATCATTGGCAGAGCAGAATTCATTGAACCTTTTTAGAATTGTCCTTTCTAGAACCTTAGACATAGTTGATAAAAGGCTGATGGGCCTGTAACTTGCAGGCAATGAAGGGTTAAGACCTGGTTTAGGAATGCTAAGGATAATTGATTCCTTCCAGCCAGTAGGGAAATATCCGTGTTTCCAGCAGTCATTAATTAGTGTAACGATGTCAAGAATCAGGTTGCAAAGTAGAGTTTTAAGTGCATTATTTGTGATGGCATCCATTCCAGGGGCTTTATTATTCTTGAGTTTCTTGATGATCTCGACGATTTCCATCGGGTAGATTGATCGCTCTATAGGAGCACGCCATCCCTCATAAAAATTGGAGCACATATCGCGAACCTCGCTGATTGCATGCTCTCCGTCAGGGGTGTCTGGAATTGGGGTGATAAATTGATTGCTAAGTGATTCAGCAATTAAATGAGCTTTATCTTGGTCTGTAGTAGCAAGAGTAGTACCATCTGGAGAAAACAAGGGTGGGAATTTCGTTTTCTTACACTTAAGAGCTCTAATCATAGTCCAGAGAGAGTTGTCATGAGTTGAGAGATTCTTCAATTTGCTCGTCCATTTTTGCACTCGTAGCTCTCTTACTTTTTCGTGGACCCTCCTAGAAAGCCTATTATATTTTCTCTTAAAGATGGGATCACGTGAACGCTGCCAAAGTCTTCGGAAGGTATTCCTCTCTGCAATATTTTGCCTAATACTTGGAGGAAGATCGAGATGGTTAGTATATTTAGGGTCTATAGGGCAAGCACTAGCAGACATCGCATTGTTGATGTTATTGGTAATGTCATTGACGCTATCATTGATTTCATTGGTGCTGGAGGCATTTGCTGTAAAGCCGGTTGCTAGTTTTAAGGAGGTCACGAAAGAGTTTCCAATCCCGCCTTATAGGAAGCCGATTCAGCATGTCCATATTTAAGCATCGAAGTTAAGGGCAACTGGAAGATGGTCTGATGATAAATCGTCCACAGTGAATATATTGAACGGTTTGAAGAGACCCCTGAGAATAGCAATATCCAGGACATCGCTCATGGGCGAGTGATCACAATAATATGTATGTTTGGACCGATAGCGACAGTGTCCAGCTGGTTCTGGATGTAACCATATAAAATAGCACCATTGTGATTAATGCATCTGGAATTCCAGTGAGGGTGTTTCGCATTTAGATTGCCTGACTTGAGAATGACAATCGACACTCGACAATCGTACAGTGTAGTGTATCGGTATTCGTGTGGAACTTGAAGCATAGCTTCCATAATCTCACCCTTCATAATCATATTCCAAGGGAAATACACTGAACTAGAAAAGAAGCCTGATGTACCCACAAAGGTCATCCAAAGTATGAAAGAAAATTGCCTCCTCTTGGTGGAGGAAAATTTGATTGACGATTGTCTGAAGTAGGAGTATATTACATAGTAAGCCACAGAAAAAACGAAAGAATTTATGAAACCCAGTAATCTGGGAAGATGACATTATCAATGTCATCAAAATTGACATCAAGGATATGTCTTGGATTACGATGCCTTTTTCTATGTAGAGAATGTTTTAGAATGCCAGAGACTAGATCATTATCATTATTTGCCATAATAGGCAGCACGGTTTTCATGAGCTCTTGAACATATTTCCCGACATGGGTCATATCGAAGTCATTATGAATGGAGTAATTGCGAGCAATTCTCCTATCTAATTGTGCAATAGTCCTTAGGGTAATGTTCTGGAAAGTTTGGAGTTCCTTCCATCTTGTCTTGCAAATCGTAGCCCAGACGGGCATGCCATATAGCAAGATGACACGAACAATTATTTTGTATAACAGTAGTTTGTTATCAACACTGAGGGCACTGTTACGACCCAACAGAGCAATGAAGCTGAACTTTGCTTTTTTGGCCTTGTTCATCACATAAGTCACATGCATATTCCATGATAGTTTTGAATCAAAAACAACGCCAAGGTATCTATAATTATCAACCCATTCTAAGTATTTGCCATATAACTTTAAGGAGTCAAGATTTCTCTTTTTCTTCTTAGTGATAAACATTGCTTTGCATTTGTCGACATTCAGTTTTAATCGCCACTTGCTAAACCAGATTTCACATTCTTTAAGGGCTTTCTGCAAACGTGATACAACAACACTAGGCTGGCGTGCCCATGTCAGTATAGCAGCATCATCCGCATAAAAATATAGCTTGCAGTAAGAGATTTCAGGGAAGTCACATATATAGTAATTGAACAGAACTGGCCCCAGCACTGATCCTTGTGGGACACCGCCATTTATCTCACAGGTATCAGATAATTCATCTCCAACTCTGGCCTGAAATGACCTGTTGGACAGAAACGAGTGAACTAGACTAATTAAATCATGTGGGAAACCATCAGTTATCATTTTATAAATAAGGCCTTCATGCCAGACCTGATGAAATGCTTTATGAACATCTGAGAAGGTGACACCGCAATACATCGAAAGATTAAGGGGAGTGTTAACATCCGCTATAAGTCTCCAAACTTGGAGCTGGCAAGAATGTTCCGCCCGAAAACCAAATTGTTCTGCACGGATGAGATTATTGGTTGTGCAGAAATCTAAGAATCTTGTGAGAATTGTTCTCTCCAAGACTTTGGATATAGAAGACAGCAAACTGATGGGCCTGTAGCTTACAGGGTTTGCAGGATTTTGACCGGGTTTAGGGATACTTAGAACAACAGACTGTTTCTATGTATCCGGAAAGTAACAGTTATCCCAACAGTCGTTTATAATTTTAGTGATATCACTACATACATTTTGCGGTAAGTTTTTTAAGGCATTGTTATTAATAGTGTCTTTACCTGGTGCCTTCTTTTTCTTGAGTTTCTTAAAGCAATTTTGAATCTCAGCTACCTGTATTTTATGTTTGGCCACATGATTGCTATTGTTGTAATACTTTGTTATGCTGCTTTCTACCATTTTGGATATTTCTACTCCTTCTGGACGATCATCCTTTAGAGTCACAAATTGTTGTATAAGTGAATCAGCAATAAGCTGTGCTTTGTCTTGGTCATTAGTTATGAAATGTTCATTAGTGTCTAAAAGCGTTGGAATGTTCATGGCCTTTTTGTTTTGTAAGGCTCGAATCATGCACCATATAGAATTGTCCTGGGTTGACAAGCTCTTCACCTTCTCATTCCATCTCTCGTTACGAAGTTTATTTACTTCCTCATGTACTCTTCTCGTAAGTCGGTTATATTTGGTTTTAAGCCAAGGCTCTCGTGTTCGGTGCCATTGCCTCCTTACCCTGTTTCTTTGATCTATTAGATACTTGATTGCTGGAGTAAGATCGAGATGATCAAGCCGTTTCACGTCTACTGGAGAAGCACAAGCATTGATGGCTTCAGTAATACGTGTAGTGACCCTTTCAACATTTATGTCAATCTCCTCCGTGCTATGCACATCATTGAGTAGATTACTGTCATTTTTGAGAAGATCTCTGAAAAGTTTCCAATCTTGTTTAAGCCCCATTTGTTCTCTGCAGTCAATATTGAGATTTTCAAAATTCAGTGCGACCGGTTTATGATCTGAAGATAAATCATCAACAGTAAAAATATCGAATGGCTTATAGAAGCCTTTCAGCAAAATAATATCAAGGACATCACTTGTAGGTGAGTGATCACAGTAATACGTGTCATTTACAGGACCTATCGCAATGATATCAGTTTTGCTCTGTATATATCTAGATAATATGACACCGTTCTGATTACGACGTTTGGAATTCCACTGCGAGTGCTTAGCATTCAAATCTCCCGCCATTACCACTGGGATACTCCCAGAGAATAGCTCATCGAGCTCGTCAACATCGATCTTATGCTTGGGAGAGTTGTAAAGAGCCAGGAATTTAACATCGCCAACAATAGTATCCGTGATAATAACAGAAGCCACCTCCATTCCTGTATACATTCGTATGAGGTCTTCCCGATGCCGAATGCCTTTTTTAACAATAATTGCTGCACCTCCAGATGAGCTTTTGACATTGGGAGTAATAATTCTATCTTTGCGATAGACACAGTAGCCCGGGATTCTAAAGTCCTGGCCCGGCTTTAGATGTGTCTCACAAACAAATGCCACGTCTATATCCCATTTAATTAAATAGTTATAAAACTCAATACGCCTCCGGGGAATTCCCCTGGCGTTTGACTTGAGAATCGACAATCGACAATCGAACAGTGAAGTGTACATTTGTTAGGATGGGACGAAACCCATCTCAAACAGAGTAAGGCTTTTAATCTACCAGAGTACTATGTTTACCGGAAAGATAGGCCTCCTAAAAAAGCTTCAGATCCAGGCTCCAGTGGGGGAGCTATCGTTGTAAAAAGAGGTATTAATCACACAAAGATTGTCACACCTAACCTTGTCAATATGGAAGCAGTTTCCATTTTTATCAAAGATGCTGATATTGGAGAGGTCAGGTTTACTTCCCTATACAAACCACCCAGGCACAAGTTAGACCCTCGCGACTTAGATGAACTACTACCTGGGCCCACCCCAGTCGTTATGGCGGGTGATTTGAATGCGAAACACCCACACTGGAACTCCAGATGCACTAATCAAAGTGGCTTGGTACTTTATAGGTACATGGTAGATCAGATCGACACTTCCCTTATTGGCCCTCTTGAAGATACATACTACTGTGATCACTCACCCGCTAGTGACGTGCTCGACATTGCTATTCTCAAGGGGTTTTTCAAACCCTACAATATTTTTATAGTAAATGCCTTATCATCTGATCACCTACCAGTTGCACTAAATTTTGAGGAGATAAATATCGACCTGAGAATAAATCTTCGTTATAAGCAGGACTGGAAATTTTTTAGAGAACTTATGAACGACAGTAACATTCCGTATCAGGATCCCGTCACCAGCATTGACATGACGAAAATATCAAAAAGGTCACTCGCTCCATCAAGATGGCTACAAATGCTAGTGCTACTCCGGTGGATTGCAAGCGGCCAGACCATCTCATCCACGAAAAAAAACCACTTCAGAAGACTTTGGCAGCGTACCAGGTTTCTCCACTTCAAGACGAAGTACAACAGGCTATCCCGCAAGGTAAGTGATCAGATAAAGGATTTAAGGAATCAAAGATGGAACGACAAAGTTAACAGTCTGTCTGTCCAGGATAACTCTCTCTGGAGTATGGTCAGGGCCCTTAAAAGCAACAGGACTATTGTTCTCCCTCCTCTGCTTACACAGGGTGACGATTTCGTTAGCAATGACCAGGACAAAAGCACAAATTATCGCCGACTCACTGATGAGCCAATTCTCTACGCCCAAAGAGGATGATCTGGTCAATATCACTCGTGAGGTCAAGGATATGTGTGATAGGTATGGCCACACATAGCGCGTTTTTGTCTCTCCTGATGTCATTGGCATCTCTGAGATATTGGACATCATAAAGCGCCTGAAAAGCAAAAAAGCAGCAGGCATCGACACCATTACCAACAGTGCTCTCAAGAATTTGCCTCCCAGTTTTATCTGCATCATCATTAAAGTCATGAATGACTGCTGGCTTAGCGGCCATTTCCCTAGTGCCTGGAAGGACTCGGTCATCATCACCATTCCTAAACCTGGACTGGATCCTGCTCTTCCCACAAGTTATAGACCCATTAGCTTGTTGCCCATGCTTTCGAAGGTCTTTGAGCGCACTATACTCAAGAGGTTCAATGAGTACTACGAGGCAAACAACCTCATTCGTAGTGAGCAATTTGGTTTCCGTCCAGGCCACTCTTGTCAGCTTCAGTTATGGAGGCTCGTTGCTGATTTAAGTGGTCTTCTCAACCTCTCTATGTTTGGTGGTCTCGTTTTCCTCGATGTCCAAAAGGCCTTTGACCAAAGTCTGGCATGATGGGCTCATTTACAGAATGATTACCTACGGGTTCCCTGACGATCTAATTGCTCTGGTTCGCTCCTTCCTGTCAAAGAGGACTTTTCGTGTTAAGGTTGGGGACTCCTTGTCTGAACCCTGCGATGTTAATGCTGGTGTACCCCAAGGCTCTGTCTTGGGGCCAGCCTTATTCAACTTCTTTATCCATGACTTCCCCAAGTTTGCAAACTGTAACCTTTACATGTGTAGATAACAAACTCTTGATATACAAGGTTGTGATTCGTACTATTTTGCTTCATGGAATGCCTGCTTGGGCTTCTATTTGCAAATCTAGGTGGAAGGATCTCCAGACCTTCCAAAATGTTGCTCTCCGATCCATTGCCCAACTTGACAGAAGAGTTGCCAACAACCACTCTATCTAAGACGATGTGGGGATGACCCACATAGGCACCTTTGTCCAGACACTTAGGAAGAACATGCTACCCAAGATGGAGAATCATGAAAACACCCTGGTTTCTGGTATTCTGGACCATCCACTCGTTGTAAAGAATCCCCTCAGGTTTCGAAGACCGCGCCATATCCTGGATGTCTGCTTTGATGACGTTAACAAGGCCGCCTTCCCCAACTATTGGATCTTTTAGATCTTGCTGATTTTTGGGGACTCTATTCGTCAATCTATAATCTGACTCTCGTCCCTTCTGGGGACTTCTTCTCTGGAGGACTTAAGAGGTTCATCAGGCTTCTCACCCAGTTCAGTGTACTTCCTCTGGTTTACTCTTTGGGCGAGCGTGCAAAGTGAGCTGGGCTCCTGGACCACTCGCGTCTTTCTTTTCACTTCACTGTTCGATTGTCGATTGTCGATTGTCTTGCTGTATATATCCTTGACAAAGCCGGGAATAAATGGCGAAACTAGTTGGAACTCCTGATGTCCCTCTGTTATACTGTAAGGCCACCACCTGTTTAATCAGTAGGAACAGTATTATGATCCACCCTTCTACTAATTATTTATGGTGTCATTTGCCCTTTAATTAATAGGGGAGTTGCGCTCTGTGTCGCAGAGGCCGACTTCCTTGTTTTCTGTGTACGGTACATTAATAAACACTTTTGTGGACAAGAAGCTCTTTCTTTCCATCATGTTATTTATCCACAGTTTATGGTTAGTTTCTATTATTACGCTGGTTGATGTTTCTGTTGTCATTTAAATTTACTTATTTATGTATTTATTTATTTATAATTATTTTTATTTAATGTTTTAAGTTTTTTTATTTCTTTATTTTATGCAAAACTTTCTAAGGTATTTCCCACATTTTATAAATTTTTAATTTAATTTTTTTATTTTATTCAATTTTCATTCTTCGAGCATAAAAATAGAATACTGTTCTGTTCTTCCAGTTACACTGAGACTAATATAATATAATATCTCAACAAAATAAGGATAACGAATAATAAAATTGATCATTTATGTTTATTCACATTGTAAAACCAAAGAAATTATTATGATCCCGCAAAAATAAAGGAAAATTAAATTGTGATGTACAAAGTCTCCTAGGCTACCGTCAAATTAAAATTGTTTGTTAAGTACTATTTTAATTTGACGGTTGCCTAGGAGACTTTGTACATCACAATTTAATTTTCCTTTACTTTTGCGGGGTCATAATAATTTTCTTTGGTTTTAAATTGTGATAAATTTTATTATTTGTTCTCTTTATTTTGTTAAGATATTAATTCAAAAGTAATATTATATTGTTCTGTTCTATTTTTATACACGAAGCTTTTATTATACTCTTCTTGTTAGAAAAATTCCTTTGGAATGTAGCACCCTTCGCTTGGAGTCATACTCAGGGAAGAGGGAAAGGGGAATGTAGTAATGTAGCATCCCCTTCCCTCCTCCCTGGGCATATTTCCTGGTATCTGCTTAACCCTTCGAGCTTGAAAATAGAAAGCTTAACCCGATTGTGATTGGCCACTTCTATTGTATATACATATACTGTATATGTTATTGCTTTCCACTTTTTGTTGCACATGCTGCGGAAATACGTATTCATGTAGAATAAAATATGAAATTGTGAAAAAATGGGCTGGCTCTGTAACTTCCTCTTTAATTACTGGTAAGTGTTAGTCTATTTGTTTTCTGTTTAAATTATTCTATTCAGTTAGGTTGTTATTAAGTTCTGGATATTGAGTTATATTAAGACCGATGGAGATTGAAGAGAAATCTTATTTTGAACAACCAGTTCAGTGAAAAGTAAAGATAGCATTTTGCCAGAGAAGTAATACTTTCAGATAGTATAAAATATATCTTATGAAGTGAAGTTATAGCAGATCTATTCGTCGCATAATCACTTTTCATCATATATAAGTCATCACATTATTTCGTCTCGTTGAAACCGTCACTTCGTCCCAGAATCGTTTTTCACTTAATGAACTCGATACATTCAACTCAGTATGCTCAACGCCAAGTAACGCCACTTAAGAAACATTGGTATGCCACAGTTAAGTCGTCACCTTCGATTTGTCCTGAAATTGTTTCGTCACTCGTTCGATTCGACGCATTCATCATTTTTTATATTTTACTCGGACAGTGACATTTTAAGAACAATTAAATGGATTTGTTTCTTTACTTAATTAGGTGGGATCGAAAGCCATGATCCTTCGAATTCCTAGAAATATTTAAACTTCTTTATTTTCTTTGTGACAATACATAACTGCATTATGTTATTGCATACATTACCCTCGCATTATACGCCAATCCAAATTATTGAAAGAAACTCACAATTTTTTTTTATACAGGGTGAAAATTAATTCCACTGCCAAACTAGTATGAGTGATTCTAAGCAAAACAGTTCATATGAACGTGGGTCCGAATTTCAACGATAACTGAACAGAAATAAACATGCCACCACCAAGATCAACAAGTTAATAACTAAGGTTCTATAACACCCTGGATGATGAAATTCGGGGGAATAATAGGGTACATAAAACTATGTGTACCGTTAAGATTTGATCGAATTCCAACGAGCAGTTTCCGAGTTACGCATTCAACCTCGTAACAGTGCTCACATGCGAGTACTAATCAGCACGTGTTACGATGTTGAGTGAGTTACTCGGAAACTACTCGTTGGAATTGGATCGAATTTTAACGGTACACATAGTTTTATGTACCCTATTATTCCTCCGAATTTCATCATCCTGTGTGTTATAGAACCTGAGCGTAACCATCAAGAGAGAACAACACCATCTCTACTCAAAGCCTGAGCGCGAAAACGTCATACATTGTTACATCATCTACGGTAGGGACAATTTCGGGCTTATTATTGGTAGAAATACGAATAACAATGCCCTAATTATGATGATGTAACAATGTATTACGTTTCATCGCAGAGGCCTTCTCTCTCGGTGGTCACGGCCTGAGTCCATCCTGGATTTTAGCAATCAGTATTTTTTTCATTGTTGCCTCGACTAAGAAGATGCACGCTTGAGTGGCGCCACAATCGAACTGCTTTGAAAACGAGGCATATAGGGCAAGATATTGCTCCGATGCATAATGTGTTATTTATTCACTGAAATTAACGAGTTGTTTTGCTTTATTTTCTGCATGAAAGATAATTTTTAGTATATTTTAATTGTTAAAATTTTTTTAAATACACAATCCAGTATTCAAAATTAACAATTGTTAAAGCAAATATATTTAATTCAAAGATTAACAAAGTAAATTTATCGTTGATTTTTACCTCAGTCAACTATTAATTTCAATCAATAATTAACACACATTTTTATAAATTGTGCATCGTAGCAATATCTTGCCACATACCGTAAAATCTTGAATACACGCCCGGGCGTCTATTTGTTTCAATGGTCCGGACTCCCCCGGCGTATATTGGAGACCCGGCGTTGAGGGGTATTCCCAATAGCAGGGTGTCCCAAAACGATTGCGTAAAATTCCCTGACTTTTCCCGGTTGATCATGTAATTTTCCCTGACCAATTTTTCGTCCAATTTCGCAACTTTTTTGCGGATTTTGTAAAATTCCCTGACTTTTCCCGGTTACAAAAAATCCCTGACTTTTCTCAGTTTTCCCGGTCGCTAGTCACCCTGAAATAAATTCGACAAAGTTTTGAATTGCAATTTAATACAAAATTTTTACCGTAAAACTAAAAATTAATAACTAGATAATGTGATCTTCTGATTCGGAATCACTGGAGATAACTGCCTTATTATTATAGAATTCTTCATATCTTCGATCTCTTGCAAGGTAATGGTTTCTGAATCCCGCATAGAATCGCGCAATTTCAGCAATATATCTCTGCCGGTAGGAATATGAATCATTTAAACGGGGTCTTTAAATGTTTTTCAGGGTCTTTCTGTGCTGCTGCCGTTTTTCGGCAATTTGAAGTCTCTAAATTCAAGTATCTCGGGATTGCATTCACGAGTGGTGAACGGCAGGAGAAAGAATTGGATGCTCGGATTGGTGCAGCAAGCTGTGTCAGACGTGAACTGTGGCGATCCGTGGTAACGAAACGCGAGCTGGGTAACAAAGCCAAGCTCTCCGTCTTCAAATCTATCTTTGTCCCCATTCTCACCTATGGTCATGAGGCTTGGGTAATGACCGAAAGAGTGCGATCGCGGGTACAAGCGGTCGAAATGAGATTTCTGAGAGGTGTGGCAGGTATTAACCTACTAGATAGAGTGTACAGCAGCACAATAAGGGAATCTTTAGGTGTTGAGCCGCTACTTCTCCGCATTGAGAGATCTCAGTTGCGCTGGTATGGCCACGTGATACGGATGCCGCAAACTAGTCTTCCTAGGCAGTTGCTATCTTCCAAGCTGGTGGGTAAGAGACCAAGGGGTCGGCCTAGAACCAGGTGGCTAGACTACATGGAGAATCTGGGTTCGAGTCGTTTGGATATTACCAGGGAGGACATGCGCCTGATGGCGGAAGATCGCGATCGCTGGAGATCCTCCATAGGGATGCTGCCCCCGCGACCCTAACGGATAAGCGGGTTTGAAAAGTAAGTAAGTTAGACCCGAAAAAGACCCGGCGTTTAATCTATCTTTTACACCCCACCCGGCTTTTATTTGAGACCGGCGTGTATTCAAGATTTTACGGTACGCCTCGTTTTCAAAGCAGTTCGATTGTGGCGCCACTCAAGCGTGCAATTGGTCCATGAAGGTGACTTTTCCGTGCCAAGGTCTGTCTTTTTCGTCAAGTACGATGCTTGCCTTAAGTAGAGAATATTAAATAATTTGAACAAAAGAGGATTTTTGTAAAAGTAACGGTGGTATGAATTAGTGTATATTTTATTAAAAACTAAAATATAGAGAAAAGCATGCCATGACAATTAACATAAAATGTTTTTTAAACCCTCAAATAAACAGATCAAATTGCACACTTGGGTGAAAAAATTTAATCTGTTTATGGTGTTCTTTACATACACCGTTTAAAACTTAAACGAAGTCAAAAACGCGATAATGAACAAAAAAAAAATGTCTATCCATATCGGATTCGAACTCTGCCATTCGAGGCAGCCGCTATCGCTTATTATTGTCAGGAGAGAGCTCGTGACGAGCACATCCCAGGCGTATACCTGCTACCCTATTTTCATTAAGAAGGGACAGGTCCATTCTAATCTGCCATGACTCCTAGTACAAGTACCTGATTATGCAACCGATCAACATCCGCTAAGCTCAGCCCCTACGGAGCAGGTAAAAACCTTTTTGCACTCGACAGTACATGAAGAGTGCGCTTCGGAAAAATCCACAACGCACTGTAGACAGTTTACGACGGAAAGTTCAGGAAATTTGCGATGCTATCACTCCAGAACAGTGCCAAGAACTAGTTGACACAAGGAACGATCGTCCGAAGGCTGTTATTTCATCTAAGGGTGATGTTACCAAGCATTAAACAATACTGTCCGAACTGTTTTTCTTGTGTGTAGAAGCATGTCCGGATCATTTTCTGTCATTAATATTTTTTAAGATCTGTCATATTTTCTTTAGTTGTTTAGATTTTGCGTTCAATTTTTGTGTGTACACAATTGTTGGAGTCATACAATGAAATCAATTTTTATTTTTTATAATAAATTTCACAAAAAACGAAACTCCTATGTAAACAAAACCCACTGTCCGAACCTTTTCTTGTTTGAGGAGTAAAGTCGTTGAAAGGCACGTTATCACTATACGCAATCGAAAACGAATATTTAAAACTAATAGAAATTGCGAAGATTGCTCTCAGAAATGCAAGATAAAAAAATTGTTATCTCGGAATTAGATTAGTAAGGTGATCTATTTTTTAATTGACAACAATAAGAAAAGCATAAGGTTATTGTTGTCCGTTCTTATTAATTAGTCAATTTTATTTCTGATTATGATTTAGATTTACGGTGTACTTTTTGATTTCGCCGATATGCTTGGCTTTCTTCGTTGTCCATTATCCGCGGCATTCGCCCTCCGCTCTCACGTCGTCCAAGGAAGTCGTCCTCACCTCCTCACGATTCCGTGCGCAACTAAACTTCAAATCACATCGTCTCATCAAATTTCATCCTTCAACGAAGGTAATATTTCCATTTTTTAACATTATAAGAATCCTGTAAGCTTTAACCCATTACAAGATTTCGTTTGATTTTAAGACGTGTTTGTTAATTTTTCGTGTTTTTAATCCGATTGTTGAATTGCTAGAAAATGGAACGTCTTTCTAAGCGTTTTGACATTTGTTAAATCTCCCCAAACACCATACGACTTCAGTTAAACAGAAACGTAAGTTCAAACGCTATAATGTTTTAAATTAAAATAGACCTGCCAGTTATCTATTCTATAATGTAGACATTATACAATTTGTTCCTTATACAAAAGATTTGGGCGTTTTCTTCAATTGTGATGGTTCCCCCAAACATCATTGTGAACATCTACTGTTGGAAATTACTAAAAAAAATTGGGTGTTTAAAGAGGTTATATTACATTTACAAAAACGCTTATGCAATATATAAATTTTACCTAGCCGTAGTATTGCCAAGAATTTTATATAATTTACCTACTTGGTTCGCTGGTTTCTCAAACTATTATTACTTAAAAATTGCAAGAAAGCATGACTCCTTCATAAAATTTTGCTTATCAAACAAGAAGACTGTATTGATGGATTATTCTCAGTTAACCTTGTATCAAAAAACTAAAATTTAACTCTCGAATCAATTTTAAATAACAAAGTAATTGATCCTTTTTTACTGAATAGAATAGGTATACAACACTATCGTCCTAATAGCCGCTTACCTGTTAAGTTAACCACACAGATCTATCACACTGATAGCTGCAAGATTGACCCTGTTTATATTTTAATCAAAAATTACAATACTCAAGACCTTCACTCTTGTAACTTTATTGATATTTTTATGTAGCATTTAAAGGGCAACTGACATCAAAATTTTCGATTCTATAAGATTAAGTGAATAATTAAATAAAACTGCATAATTGCAAAATGTATAATTTAATTTCGAAAACTTTTATTATTTATTTAATAAAATGAACAAATTTTCGCTATAATCTAAAGGCCACTTAAAACATCGTGAACTATAGGGGGGGATTGATGATGTCATATGAGCGAAAGGAGTCTCTAGTCCTGCAGTCATTACCGCTATGATCAAAAAAGTTCTCGAGAAAAATGTTTCAGCCTTGCAGTCTCTATGATCCCTTTCCCAAAACGGAGTAACATGGAATTCTGTGGGAGCGCGCGCAATGTCAACGGCAACTATAAAGATTCAACCAGACCCATTTTCAAGGCAACTCAATTGTTGAATCAGTAGGACATAGAAGGAGGGTGGGGTGGGGTGCACTGGTGATGATTCCGTTGCTCTGAACTAAAATTATAACAAATTATAAAAAATTATCGCCTGTTAACTTCCTACAAGTGCTGCTGTTTTATTTTTTCTGGGAATTTTTTCAGACTAATTTTGCTGTAAACATCTTTTTTTAAAATCTCCCATAAAAATGTCAATTTACATAGAGCTGTTTATTAGTGAAATCGAAAAACGACCTGCTCTTCATTGATTTTAAGTTTATATCCTTGACAAAGCCGGGAATAAATGGCGAAACTAGTTGGAACTCCTGATGACCGTCTGTTATACTGTAAGGCCACCACCTGTTAACTTAATAGGAACAGTATTATGATCCATCCATCCACCGATTAAAAGAATACTCACATAAAAATCTTAGACAAATTATGAACAGAAATATGCAAACAGTTTATTCAGGAATTGGAATAAGATAGGCTATATATAATTTTTTTATGTCTTATATTTTTTAACTACAGGGAATTCGTTTCGCGTATCTTTTTTTTTTCCCCTTAAAAGATGTACGCATGTGTTTGTATATGTGGTAAGGAAAAAGTATCAGGGTTCTCCCCAGGCCCTTTTTAACGGGCGCGCCGCCTGGCTGATTTTGGTGTCCGCCCGGCTGAAGAATACACGAAAAACTGCACAACACGGCATAATATTTTATTTGTTTTTATTTTTAACTTTTGTCCGCCCGGTTATTTTAGCTTACCGCCCACCTGATAGTGGAGAACACTGAGTATAGTAAATAATAATGATTATAAACTGGAGATGCTCTCCAAGCATAGGTAATGATTTTTCGATTGAAAAATGGAAGGAAAAATTTTGCGACCTGGATTCGAACCAGGAACCTCGACTATCTTGGCCGACGCCTCTACCAATTGGGCTTTCAACCGTGACAACTTGGCTGTCTTTAAGACACCTTGAGACAGCTTGGCTGTCCAGGTGTCTGCGATAGCCCAATTGGTAGAGGCGTCGGCCATGATAGTCGAGTTTCCTGGTTCGAATCCAGGTCGCAGAATTTTTCCTTCCATTTTTCAATCGAAAAATCACTGAGTATAGTAGTCTCATATCAGTTCGTTAGAGGGGGGACGCAGCTCCTCAGTCTTTAAAAAATAAATTCACTTTCCTTGGTCGCATGATCAGTCATCGCAGAAGTGAACATTAACCAATATTTATAATTAGATATATTTATGGGCACCGGTTCATCCCGATCGTAAGAGAAATTGACACGGGTGTGAGAAACATATACGGGTGGAGATCGAAATCATTACAACCAAGTAAATACGTAAGAGAATGTTATAAACACTTTATTAATATATAAACTGACGAGTCTAATTGTTAATCAATCAATGATAAGGCATGTTAACAAACCAATCGACAGTTGATTAAATATGTAAATATGAATTGATTTAACGATGTATATGTGCCCCTTATATATAATTGTCACACTTTGGGAAAGATATAAAATATAAACAAAAGTAAAAAATGAGAAACAAGATAAGAGGCCAAGGCCACAGTTCATGTATAAATTGCTCACTTTTTAAATCTTGTAACTTTTACTTGAACATTTGAAACCGACACATGCATTAATCAAATAATGAAAAATAAACCAAAATTGAAGTTTGTTGCAAATTTGAACCCGAATAACGCTAGTGCAACAAGGAACATTTCAATGTAAGTGGATCTCATTTTTTTATTTCGATTTTCCAAAATTAAGGATAGAAAATATCGAAAAAGAAAAATGATGATGAGTTATTCTATGTTAGATAGCCAAGACTATTCTCCAGTGTGACGTCATGCCTAGCGGTGAATCGAGGCGAAGCTCAAAACGAAATGAGTTTTGAAAACTGATGTTTGAAAAATTATATTTAAAAAACTACTTAAGTTAAAAAAATTTTACAAGTCGAATTAGAGTTAGTTGATGGTCCTTTATGTTATAAAATAATAAAATTGATAGGTGATTTTTGATGTCAGTTGCCCTTTAATCTATTATTTATATCTTTTAACCTCCTATTTGGTTCTTGATGTTTTAATTTTGCAATATTATATCACCAATGATTGTAGAACACATTTCTATGATTTATGTGCTTATTTATTTTTATCCAATATCTTCATTATATGCTTTATTTACTTTGTAATCCCTCCTGGCTTCTGTATGGTTACTGGTGTTACATATAAATAAATAAAATAAAATATAAATATAAAAAATATACAATTTAAATGACTCCGTATTTGTTATTTATAATAGAAAATCCAATTTATCTACATTCCATTAGTCAATTTTTTTTTAATTTCTTTGATTTGGAACCGATAAGGCCTATAATTGCATGAAGTCCATATTGTCGAGTATCAATAAACTAGATAAAAGGAATGAAGGTCAAAAATGATACGGTAGAATATATAGAATATACTTTAATTGCCTTACGCGTTTCGGTTTACACCATCTTCGGAGGCTGATATAGCTACAAAGATTTAGCTGACAATCGACAATCGAACAGTGAAATGTACATTTTTTCAGATGGGACGAAAGCAGCGCTTTCACAAAGCTCATCGAACCAGAATAAATTCCAAACGAAATACACTGAGGTAGTCAAGAAGCCTAACCAACCCAAGCGGTCTTCCATATTATACAAAAAAAAAGAAAATAAGATTGACGATTGTCAGAAACAAAATA
>JAHWFO010062608.1:319459-333970 GCA_023313115.1 Rhysida immarginata | reverse complement strand
AAGCCGGGAATAAATGGCGAAAGTAGTCGGAAACTCTGTTCTCCCTTTGTTGTGTTGTCAAGTCTCTACAATTTTACTTATTATGTTTTCATAATGTGGAAGACCTCCTTGGGTTAGTCAGGCTTCTTGCCTATTTCAGTGTATTTCATGTGGAATTTATTCTGGTAGGGTGAGCTTTGTGAAAGCACTGCTTTTGTCCCACCCGAAGAAATGTACACTTCACTGTTCGATTGTCTATTGTCAGCTAAATCTTTGTAGCTATATCAGCCTCCGAAGATAGTGTAAACCGAAACGCGTAAGGCAATTAAAGTATATTCTACCGTATCATTTTTGACCTTCATTCCTTTTATCTATAATTACAATTTATCTCGTTAGTCAAATTATGCTAATGAGAGCATTATCTTATCGTTGCCTTATTGTTTCGCATATAAATAAACATGAATATAGATAGCGATAAGAAAAAAATATAAGTGAGATTAGCATCCTTTATCAGGCAAAATAGTTAAATATACAATGAAAACAAATCAAACAAGGAAAATGGAAACTTTTCTCTCTCAGACAAAAATTTTAATGTATTTAGATTACTCTGGTCAATGCAATTAAAAATTTCATTTTATTTTAATGATAAGGAATTTTATTAAAGTTATAACGGCTTATACATGTAGCATTCCACATCAAATTTTCCAAAGAGGGATATTTTATGTTTTCTGCACGGGAAAAATTCGACATGTGATTTTTTTTACTATGTACAAAAAAACCAAGATTAAAAAAATGGTTTGTTTTATTTTTCAGTTTTTTATAATTATAATTTTGTCAAGATATTTAAATGGAAAGAAAAATCATCTAAAAATTAAAATATTAAACGAATGATATCTCTAAACCAAACTCAAACTTATATCTGTTCATGAAAAAAACTGATATGATCTTTTTTGAAGTGAACGGCTAAAAATCATCTACGAATCAAGCATTGACAAGTTCAAACATAGCCCACAAGGATAACAACAGCCTTCCCCATATAGGCCTTATCGGTTCCAAATCAGAAAAATTGAAAAAAAAAACACTGTCTAGAAAAATTCTCAAGATACCAACCTGAACTTAAATGTTGTGTAATTATGTAATGTGCTTATCTCTCATTTTTCTTTATATAATAAATATTTATTGAATGAAATGTCCACTTCTTCTCCTTCATCTTCAGCTTTTCCCACTTCTATGTTGTCGCTGTTTTTAATGAGCTTTCTTCATTTCTCTCTCTCCTCTGTCCCTTCCCTTCTGAGACCCTCTGATTTCAGATCTTCATTCACAATATCTTGCCATCTTCTCTTGGGTCGTCATCTTTTCCTCCTTCCCTCCACTTTCATGTTCATAGCTCTTTTGCCAGTGTAGTTCTCGTCTCTTCTCATTACATGGCCAAACCATCTCAGTCTATTTTCTTGGATTTTATTATCAATATCTGTAACCTTCACTGTCCCTCGGATGCGCTCATTTCTAATCCTGTCTGCTCGTGTCACTCCGCACGTCCATCACAACATTCTCAATTCTGCCACCTTCATCCTTTGTATATTGGACTTTTGTAGAGAGAGTGTTTCCATTCTATACAGCATTGCAGGTCTCACCACCGTTTTGTAAACTTTGCCCTTTAGACGCACAGGGGTCTTCTTATCGCAGAGGACTTCAGAAAACTCTTTCCAATTTTTCCAATCTGTCTGTATTCTGCTAGTCACTTTTCTATCCGTCTCACTCCATTCATCAACTGTAGATCCAAGGTATCTGAAGTGGTCAGTTTCCTTGCTTGCTGTCTCCATCAGTTTCAGCTCCTCATATTTCTGGGCCTCTATGTTGCATGCCATATATTCTGTCTTGCTTCTGCTGATTTTCAGTCCCCTGTCTTCCAGAGCTTTCCTCCAATCCTCTAGCTTTTCTTCGACCTTTTCTCTAGATCGTGCACATAAAACTATATAATCCGCATAGAGCATGTTCCAAGGTGCTTCTTCCCTGATTTTCTCTGATAATGACATCTGTCACTATGTTGAACAGGGAAGGACTCAGTGCCGAGCCCTGGTGGATGCCCACTTTCACTTCAAAGCTACTCGTTTCTCCCAGGCAGCTCGCACTTTCGTCTTGGCTTTCCTATACATTTCTTGAATTAATCTGACATATTTCTCTGGTGCGCTTGTAACTCTGAGGCTTCTCCAAACTTTTTGCCTTGACACTCTGTCATATGCCTTTTCCATGTTGTGACATATCTGATATGTCACACGAATCCAAATGTAATTTGACACATTTGTATTCGTTGTATTTTATTATCCAGTAATGATTTGTTACATAGATTTAGATTTCGTTTATCCAAATCTGAGTCTTTGTTCTCTGTTGTGAATAGGCTTAATTGAATCTTTTGTGTTTTGAGCAACTTCGTGACGGTTCTTGACCTCGAATTACTCATATATTGATTTGCATTAAAATCTCAGTTCATTTCAGCTTTATTGTGTGTCACGAAGTTATCTCGTTTATTGCATTTTTGTAACTTTATTTTGTTTTGCAGTCAGCTGTTCTTAGCTTTCGTTTTTCCGTTCGAGTGGAAGGGGAAGGGGGGCAGTTGGAGGCATTCTCCATCTTTTTCTCACGTTGCCTAGGCAACGATTTCCTTTTCGGCGGGAGTTTCTTTTACACACGGGCGGTGGAACGGATAGCGGGGACAGCTGATTGGTTGTGACTCATCACGTGCTTTGGAATGATGAAATCCTATATAAGGAAGGGAAAACGATATACACGCTCTCTTACCTCTTATTTCTTAACTCTGAATCAGTTATGTTATTCTGAACAGGGAAGAGGGAGAACGGGAAGCGAAGTTCGTAACTGATTCAATTTTCCCTTTTAGGACGGGAAAATTTTGATCAAAAACGGGAAAATTGCGCTAATTTATTCAAAAATTTTTTCTAGCCAAAGTATATCTATTTATGGCGAATTTTTTTTTGCATAGTTTTTATTGATGTTTAGGCCACTATATGAAACTGTGTATTTTATATTATGTGCATAATTTATTTTTAAAAATAACTCTGAAAAATACAAATATGAGTAAAGAAAAATTAATCTTGTTTTAATGAATTTTTAGAAAAAAAACGAAAATTATTTCCAATTAGTAAGTTAGGCTGAAAATGTGAAGTATTTCATTGTCTGTATGAGAATTAAAAAATAATTAAGAAATTTTATTTATTATCAATGTTATGAATTTTTTTTCATAACTATGTGGAGGTTTCAGGGATTTGAAGTTGGCGCCATGACGTAATTTAATGCTAGTTGACGTAATCGCGTAGATCCAACTACAACCAATCAAAATCCAGGCCCCGCCTCGATCCACCAGAGAGCTCTTGAGAATGTGATTTTATGTGCATTTTATACAAAAAAATAGCGCTTGTAAATTGCATATATGCTAAAATAAAATTGAATATTCACTTATTATTATAAAATTTGTATTATTTTTTTATAAAATTCAATGGCATGTGTTTATAAACATGAAAATTCATATATAAACAAATGAAAACTGTTTACATAATAATGAAACGTTAATCAAAAATGTGCATATATACTAGTCCACATCCAAATTATAAATCTTTATAACAATTGTTTATAAAGTAAACAATAAACGGATAAAAACAAAATTACATTCCAACCTTTCTAAGCATAAGTGCTGCGCGATGTCGATGTTAAACATCGACACATCGATGATTTTATAGTATCGATGTTGGCATCGATGTTTTTCCTGCTACTGCATTATCTATGTTGTTAGTTGTTATACGTCTCGTACTCTTCTCAGATGGTAGCACCGTTTTTCTAGTTTCAGCGCTCATAGCAGCAAATTTGTAAGTTCTTTTAAGCAGCAAAGTTTTTTTTAACATATCTTATATCGATTCCAAAATCGATTTAACATCGAATGATTTTGGAAACATCGATGTTTCCACTAAGCGTTGAAGCGGCCCTGGGGTGGGGGGGTGGGGATTTCGGAATGCATTCTGAAATGACGTCATCATGGCGGCAGTCACACCTTATTGTTGTGAATCCGCCAACATTTTACTTTATTTCTATTTTCTAAATTCATTTTATGAATTATCATTATACTTAAAATAAAGAAGAGATTCTGAGGATTAAAATAAAAAAAAGTTCCTATACCCAACTGCAATAACAATCTCGCAATTTGGCGCCAAATTTCAACTTCGGAAATCGAAAACAAAGAAGGCACTCAAATTACAAGGATGAAGTAAAGGTACGATAAAAAAATTTTTATATATATTTATGCAGAAAAACTTGTATGGAAAAATTAAGGAAGCTACGAATTTTCATAAAAAGCAGGTTTTTATTAAGTAGAGAATAAATATATTTTAAAATGAATGGGTATATAAGATCGACGTTTAGTTTGTAACATCAACGCCTGTTCATTTTAAATTAATTATAATAAATACAATATCTCATTTTCTAAGCTAATTATAGTGTATTATTATAGAGAAAGGTTTCCTGTATAGAATAAAGTAATTTTCGTTTTCTTAGACTGAATGAATAAAAAGATAAAAATTTTTATTTCTGACTATATTATAAAAACGAGTAAAAGTGCCGTACGGCACCCTGCCGACTTAAAAGAGCGCCACTGATCTCAACGTCTGGGACATGAGTTAATCGGCTGATACGTCAACCCCCTCCATAACGTGACTGATGGCTGTTCCAGGGAAGAAGGAGGCTGTTCTCCCTCCTCCCTGGCTGTTCTCTCCATTCTATTTCACTTTCCTCTTTGAATTAACTTCTTTCAATCCCTGCTTTCCGATTGGAATTACTGCATGTTTTCGTTCCACAATACCTTGCTAAATACCAATGCCATCAAAAACAGCACAAATTCACTTGCACTCATGATGGAGATGTATAATATCTCCATCGTGCTTGTACTGACAGCAGTTGCAGGCAGGCAGTTAGTCGCTTCCATATCGAAAGTAAAAGTGCTCTTCATATCTGGGTTAGAGGTTAAAGCAGAGATTTTCTTTAATGATCTCTGTGTTTAAGGTTAAAGGGACTAACGTTTTATGTCCCGAACGTTAGGATCGCTTGGTGTATCTTTATTTCAACAAAAGAGCATCACTTCGCTTCCCGTTCTCCCTCTTCCCTGTTCTGAATCTATTCAAGTGAACACGTTTTGTTCCGCGCGGGACGTCAGCCATTTGGCCGATCCCGACGCGGGGCTTAACCGGACGAGGCCGTGCAGAAATAGGCGGTATGAAACAACAATCCACGAACGAGACTGAAGGGAAGCAGCGAGCGGCAGTTGATGTGAGCAGAGAGCGGGACGACGAGGAACCTGCTGGCGGCAACCTTGCGATGTCTGCGGTGGCAGGCGAAGGAACACGCCTGGGCCGAGCACGAAAGCGCCAAAAGTCAGTTATGCGACAACGGTTGAGCGGGCGACGGGTGCAGCACATGAACCCTGTGCACGGCGTGCTGCTCAATTTGCGTCAAAAAATGGAGATCGTCCTGGGGAGCCTCTTCTTACTTCGTCGGCGGCATCGGTGGAATTCTTTAGTTAACGTCTTAACAGTAAGGACTCACTAAAGCACTACCAGGTATTTGGCAACATAGAACTCTGCATCAAAAGAACTTACGCGCAGTTAGATCAGTGAACTCTTATTCGAATTTAGAACTTTCAAAAAGCGAAATTGTCTTAATGAAACTAAAAAGGCGGGGGAGTGATGAGTCTCAACGCTTTAATTGTCTCAATTTAATTGTATGATGTAGTTTATTTCCTCATTTTAGTATTTCTTCTCGTACTAACATTCTAACTATTTATCAACTTTGATATTACGTTTTATTATTCTGAATAAATCCTCCTTTATTATATGCTGAAAAGCATATATTGGTTTTGCTCTGTTTGTCTGTCTGTCTGTTTGTCCGTCCGTCCGTCTGTATGTCCGACGATTTCTCGAGAATGCTTTAACTTTTTCAAGTTCTTTTTTCGCTGTTCGATAGAGACCCTTCCTGAGCTCACCTGATTAGTTTGTCGTCGAAATCGGTCTAACAGTCACGTGACTATTGAGACCCAAACCCCCCCATTAAATTTTTTTATTAGCAATATAAGGCATGTAATATGTCATTCGAACGGGAATGACGAGCACAAGACGAATATGACATTCTTTTCGATTTTCGAAATGCTACGTCCGAGAAAATGACCCCCAAAAAGTACTTCAATGACCCCTTATTACGAGCTTTAGCTAAAGCAAGAATACAAGCATGATCAGTACCTTTATGTGCCTGGCCAGCCGTCGTTTGCACGAAAACGTGAAAATGGAAGAACTTAACAGCGATATATCAACTTTTGATGAGCTCTCGTGGACCCCTTCAAGCACGTGCACTAATGTTAAGAATATGAACTTAGGGCATGTAATATATCAATCGAATCCTACCGACGAGTCATAAGTGAATACAGTGTTACTTTTTGTTTATCATTTAAGCATTGTTGATGGCAGCCTGGAGCACGTGCCCGTTATGAAGCTTTCTTGATGCACGTGCTCATTTCATTTTAAAATTCAGTGCTGTTAGGCCTATTGTTAAATGTTAGGGCGATGGTTAAATGTGTTAATTAATGTTAGGGCGATGGTTAAAAATGGCTAAATAACGTTAGGCCTATAGTTAAAATGACTAAATAATGTTAGGCCTGTTGTTAAAAATGGCTGATTAATGTTAGGCTTATAGTTAAAAATGGCTAATTAATGTTAGGCCTATTGTTAAAAATGGCTAATTAATGTTAGGCTTATAGTTAAAAATGGCTAATTAATGTTAGGCCTATTGTTAAAAATGGCTAATTTATGTTAGGCCTACAGTTAAAATGACTAAATATTGTTAGGCCTATTGTGAAAAATGGCTAATTTATGTTATGCTTATAGTTAAAAATGGCTAATATATGTTAGGCCTACAGTTAAAATGACTAATTAATGTTAGGCCTATAGTTAAAATGACTAAATAATGTTAGGCCTGTTGTTAAAAATGGCTAATTAATATTAGGCTTATAGCTAAAAATGGCTAATTAAAGTTAGACCTATTGTAAAAAATGGATAATTTATGTTAGGCCTAGAGTTAAAATGACTAAATAATGTTAGGCCTATTGTGAAAAATGGCTAATTTATGTTAGGCCTACAGTTAAAATGACTAATTAATGTTAGGCCTATAGTTAAAATGACTAAATAATGTTAGGCCTATTGTTAAAATGGCTAATTGAAGTTAGGCCTATATTTTAAAATGACGTGAATGCATATAGAATCAAAGGTATTTCCATTGTTTATTTAAACCAAGTGCAAGTAAAAGTGAGATATTAAAATTACATCTGCGTCAGAGCTAAAGCTCCTTGGAATGCTTAAAAGATTTTTCCCAGCAATGTTTTGAAACAATGGTTTTTCTCTCCTGACGTTTATGATAACTTTGATCTAGCAGGGGAAAGAACATAGGCCCAGTAGTTTAAAACATTTAGACGTGCGAGGATTTAATTCTCATTTCGCGCGCGTTTGGAAAGATTTGTGTGAGCGCTGCAATCGAATACGTAAATTTACATGCAGTTTTCGCCATTGCTGCATATAAAAATATTACAGTAATATTAAACAACAAATTTTTATATTCTACTTTTCAGCATATTTCAAAATCGTTTTACGAGTTATATTCTTGTTTTCAATAAAGAACTGATTGTTTATTCATCAATTAATATCACGTGAGTGTTGTATTGGATTGTTGCATAAGAGTGTTCTAGCGGGGTATCAACCTTAATTACTTAATTTCTTAACGGGCAAACGGGGTTATTGCAAACACAACGCGAATTTATTGATGATTTTACACTATACGATCCGGAATTTAAGGTAAGCGTTTTATGCTCTTATCTGGTATACTGACAGTGGTAGATCTTGCATTTGTCTTATCATTAAGCGAGTGTAAGCTCTTTTTCTCTAGAGTGCGTACTCCAACGCCTCTGTCACAATGTCAATGAAGACCAGGTGGAGTTCTTGTTTCTCTCTGAACTTCTCCATCATTTGTCTCAAGCTAAAGATTGAATCAACGGTTGACTTTCCTGGCATGAAACTAAACTGTTGACTCCCAATATTAACTTCAGCTCTCAGCCGTTTGTCCAGGATCCTGTCCAAGATCTTCATTGTGTGTGCCATTAGCTTAATTCCTTTGTAATTGTCACATATTTGAATGTCCCCTTTAGCTTTGTAGATTGGGACGAGAATACTTTCTCTCCATTCATCTAGTATCTTCTCCTCTCTGTAGATCTTCACCTAGAGATCCCATAGCAAGTCTAGCCCCTCCTCTCCAAGGGCCTTCCAGGCTTCAGCCAGGAGTCTGTCCGGTCCAACGTGCGTTTCCTCTCTTCACCTGCTTCATTGCTACCTTAACCTCACTCCTTATGATGTCCGTTGTCAGTCCCTCATTTGGTATTCCATCTTCATGGTATTTTCGTTCATTCTGTATGTTTAGTAGCTCCTCATAGTACCCTTTCCAGCTATTCTGTATCTCCCCAGCCTTCTTGATGTGTGATATCTTTTGCTGTCCGGCTTCTGTATTTGGCAATGCTATATCTTTTCTTCTGCCTTTCCGTTGTTTCTAAGTCATCGTACATCTCTTGACATGCTTTGGCCTTCGCTTGTGCCACTTTATTCTTTGCCTCCTAATTCCTGATCTTAAAGACTTCTAGATCTTCTGAGGCATGTGTCGAGTCCCACCTCTTTTTTGCCTTTCTCTTCTCCTGTACTGATGCCTGCACCTCCTGGTTCCATCACCAACTCTCCTTGTTGTTTCCCCCCAAGATTTTCCTGCGAGCACACTTGATGGCCTCTGCATTTCTATTCCACCACTCTTGAACATCCTCAAAATCCGTGGAAACTCTGCAGGACTGCTTCTTTAAATTTGTGCCTCAAAACTGTGTCCTTTAATTTGAACCACTTGATCTTCTTCACCTTAGCCTTAGTTTTCACTTTCTCCCTGACTGCATACATCGAAAGTTGGAGGTCCATGAACAATGGGCGGCATTGCGTTGCCACGTGGTCAGTAGGGATGACTTTGCAGTTCTTCGCTTCCTTCAGATATTTTCTTCTGTACAGAAAGTAGTCAATCTGTGTGCTAATTCCACCATTTTTAAAGGTGATCAAGTGCTCTTCTTTTTTGTTGAAGAAAGAGTTGGCCAGGGCAAAGTCGAAAGCTCCAGCGAAATCTATGATACGTTCACCTTCTTTGTTCAAGTCTCCAAAACCATGCCCTCCATGAATTCCTTCTATGCCTCTGTTTTGGCTCCAATGTGTCCAATAAAGTCCCTTCCGATGATCACTCTCTCTTTCTCTTCCAGTTGTCTTAGCTCTTCATCTATGGTTTTCCAGAAAGCATCCTTCATCCCCGTACACTATTATTTCAAATGAAGTTAAAAATACAATCTAATTTATTATTAAACAAGTTATAACTTAACATATAAAATAATTAATAAAAAATATGTCAAGGCACGGTTTAGGAGCCCTCTAATATACATGGTTAGCAAAAAATAAGTTTCCCACTTCAGAGGGCTGTAGAATGCGTTCTGTTGGTCCAAATGTAACTGTGTACCTCCCTGTGTTCGTGTAATATTTATTCACTAAATCTTCGTTTCTTCTATATTTCATCTGAGTTTCTCCGCAAGTCCTGTGTTTCATTTATATTTCGTCCTTCAACTTTTACTTTACCAATTGGGTGACTTTTTTTCATTGTTTTCAATTATTTATTTTAATTTATTTGTCTTCAAAAATTTTAGTATAAAAATTCGCCGATACATAAACATATTTCAATATGCTTTTTCAATGTGAAATAACATAATAAAGTAGCATTACACTGCTCAATATGTCCCCCTTTATGTTCAACAATGTGCTCTAACCGCAGAACCATAGAACAATTTTACCAGTAGCGCTTTTTCAGGCAACTCAGATACTTTTATTTTTTGGTAAACTCTAGATGTTTTTGTAAAATTTAAATAAAAGCTTATGTATAAATAATGAATTATTTAATTTTTATAATTTATACTTTTGTTTATCTTGAAATTTAATGTAAACAATGGCTGAGAGTGCTAAGGCATAGCTTTTGTAGCTCTAGAGATCAACGAGTTGCGGTTAGAGTCCGTCTGAGGGCGTGGCTGTTTCGGTTTGTCCCTTTACTACCAAGGCTAGGAAGACCAAGCAAAGTCTCAGTAGGCTAATCCCGTGCGAACTTAAATTTTCAATAGATCCAATGGCTATTTAAAAGGTAAAAGAGGAACAGAAAAGTTGAAATGTAAACAATACTTTAATTGAGGATTAGATTTTAGTTAAATTAAAATTTAAAATACACCGTGTGCCAATTAAATACTGAAAGAAAACTACAAATAGTATTTACAGAAAATAGTTACATATTTTCAAAATAATCTCCATGATGAATAAACACTTACAACGACTGGTTAAACACTGTTTAAAGCATTTGGAGGGAATGCTGTGCAGCAGACTCGTCAGTGCCGTTTGGATGGCGGGGACATCGTCAAATCGTTGTCCTTTCAGTGTCCTTTTGATGTTTGGAAAGAGAAAGAAGTCCGCTGGAGCCAATTCAAGTGAGTACGGGGGATGATCCGACGTTGGAATCCGTTTCTGGGCAAGAAACTGTTTCACAATGGGTGTTCAGTGCGAAGGTGCGTTGTCATGCAGCAGCACCCAATTCTTGTTCTGGGGCAACTGGCGTCTAACTCTTATATAAGTTTATATAACTTACTTTGTGGGACATATTTTTTAAACGTTTTGCAGTATATTACTGTCACTTAAAAATTTTATTAAAACTCGATTTAGTTTTACTCTAAATTTGATTGGTCGTCGTCATTTTCACTTTTTTCCACTAGCTTTTGGCGAGAGAAAAATGGAAAAAATAATCGAGGAAAAAGTGAATTCTCCGTGCAGTCTTGAACGCCGTGAATTTTCTCGAACGACAAAGTGGAAATAGTGGAAAAGGTGGCTGTTCTCCGAACGCACACATTGACTGATGAAGCAAATACATCAGAAAAATTAAAAAAAAAAACAAACCAAACAACTTGTAATAGGGAACACCGTACATCATTTCTCACAGAAGACACCAGATGGCTTGATTGTACAATGCCCCAGATTTTACTGTTAATCTTTGGGGAAAACGCACAGATGAATATTTACTATATATCTGTGGGAAAACGGCAGATTTAATAGAATTTTTGTAATTATGAGGGAGGGGGAATCGATTTTTAAAGATTTAAAGAATTTTAATATCAAATGAAAATTGTTAAAAAAATAATTTGTTTAAAAAAAAAATTGGATTTTATTTTTTGTAAATTTCATTGTTGTAAAAATCTAAACTTTCATCGTTGGGAATGGCAACTACCGTCTGTCATGCAAATGCAGCATCACTCATCCGGTGTCATGACAACCGATTGTTTGTTTAAACAAAATGGCCGTTTGGTTTGTTTGGTATTAACGTCCTTTTCAACTGCTATGGTCATTTCAGGACGGCGTTATAGGGGCCGCAAATTTTGCCTCGCAAGGGTTCTTTAACGTGCAGCCGGCAAACGACTACACGGGACCAACGGCTTTACTTCCCTTCGGAAGGAAGTGCCTGATCTCAGGATTTTCCCCCTGAAAAAATCCTCGTCGTCCTCGGGCAGCAGAGGCGATCACGCAACCACTGAGTCACCCAGGCCGATCCAAAAAGGCGGACATCGATGTGTTGACGAAAGAGGAACAACGAATAATCATCAACGTTCTGAAATTCATAAACGAAGGTGTGAAAGCATCTTTGTTTGGTGCCAAAAGTTTGAAGGAGGCGAGAATCCACCGGCAATGAACCTCTTAAGGCAAGGCCAGCAACTCCTGTCAATGATGGCATCATCGCACGAACATATGAGCTGATAAGGGACAACAGGCGGATTCATGTCCGAGAATTGGCTTCAATACTGAACATCAGCACTGGCAGTGGGGAAACCATCATCCACGATAAGCTGAAATTCAACATGACCATTATATACCCTAATCACGATGGATCCCTAAGCAACTCTCCGAGGATCACAAAACCACCCGGGTGGATTTTACTGTTCCATGCTGCTGCAGCGATATGACAGGGAAGGTGACAGTTTCCTAAGGCGTATTGTGACCACCGACGAGACATGGATTCATGGGACAACGAAAGTGATGGCGACTGTATTCTGGGACATTAAAGGTATCATTCATGTCGATTTTCTGGAAGAACGTCGAACCATAAATGCACTCTACTACCGTGACATTTTGAGGACGTCCATGAAGCCGGCACTAAGGAATAAGCGACCAGGACTCCTTACCAGTGGCATTTGTTTTCTGCAAGACAATGCCAGACCACACTCAGCCAAACTGATATGGACACATTGACTGAACTCACCCCTTACCACATCCTCCATACAGACCAGATCTCTCCTCCCTTGCGACTATTACCTTTTTGGACCTTTTTGAGTTCTTGGGAGAGCACAGGTTCAGCTCCAATAAGGAAGTGAAAAAGGCTTTCTTGACATGGCTTCGACATCAGCCTGAAGATTTCTACAGAACCGGTATCCAAATCCTCCCAGAATACTGGAAAAAATATGTAGAGAAGCAAAGAGAGTTCTTTGAGTTCAAGGAGAGAAGCAACTGGTATGTGTGTGCGTATGTGTATGTGTAATAGTAAGAGTTAGCTTGGAGACTTTCTTGAATTTTAATAAATTTAATAAAGATGAAGATTGAATATTAATGATCACAAATCAAAGATAGAATTATTGTCAAAACAAATATAAAGTCCATATTCATGAAAAATATTAAATTTTAAGAAGGCTTCCTCTTGATTACTGGAGTTCAAAACGTCCTATTCGTCGGGGATGCGAGTCCGAGGTCCTGATAGAACGCCAGATTGTCCTCTTGGGGTATTATAGTAGCCGTACTTGCTTAGGGCCGACCTGAGGCGATTAAATAGAAGCATAAATATTAGAGATAAATCCAACACAGGATATTCCGCTTACTGCGATTACTGAAACCAACATTTGTATTCCGCGCGCTTAACCTACCTCGCGTGCGGGCCCGTGAAACCAGGAGGTTAGCGCTCGCTACTGGCGGCGTTGAAAGTAGAGCGTCACTTGTCGTATTTGCAGAAGAGCATCCGTTTACCCGTAGTAAGGGCACGTAGTGGAAAATTCGGTCGCACTGGGATGCTCGGTCCGAAGTTGGTGGCTGGCGTATAGGCGGTGGTCCTTCAAAGATTCCTCGGCGTGATGGGCTGGTGTCTTCGGTTGATACGGCCGGTTGCGTCTCTTCCTTCTCGTGAGGCTTAGAAGGTAAAGCAAGTGCATTGGGAGCAATCACATGAATATTTCCAAATAGCTCATTAATGCTATGCACTTGCCTGCTATTTGATGCTGTTGTCTTTGGCATCAACCCTGGAACGTCGGAGGTGAGGCAGACTTCTGGTTGAAGGAATACTTTTCGAGCTTCAAGATCCCCTTGGTCCAACGCTTGTAGCTGCTCCTCGGGACGTCATTCTTCGGGAATCGAACTTGTCATCGTAATCTACTCGCCCTTCCTTCCTTCTGCTTCCTCGTTCTCTCTTTTTATTTCCACGTTGCCCGCCTACTTCGCCATTTACTTTGCATAGCCAATGGTAGACGGGGCGAACTACTAGAGGAACGGGGATGATCGAGCTGATGCCGTGACAGTGTGTGTGTGTTTGTTGTAACGGTCGGTTTGTACGTCCAGTTACAATTCAAGTCTGTCAAATACTATTACCCTCAGTGCTACGTTTTCATCAGTGACGTTTCTAACTACATTATTTTGTTGAATGGGCAAGCTCAGGTGAATTCCCTATTTTTTAAGTCTCTTACGAGTAGGTCGTCCTAAAGTGGGGTCGTAAGGAAGTTAAAATCTTCTTACCTTGAATCCAGATATAAACGTAATGCTGACGTCAGACAATCTATTAATAAGTGAGTTTCCAAGTAAAATTGATATGCCACAAATTGACGGTAGCGGGTGCCTTATCAGGTTTATTTTCTGAGCTCAAAAACCTAGAAACACAATCATTATTAAGAAAAAAATAGCCAAAGCAATTCGTAATAAAGTTCAAACATATCATCTAAATAACTTTGATTCCAAAATAAAAGTAAAACACCAAAGAAAACATAGTCTCCGACACAATAACCCACGTTTCTTTTGGTCATAGTCGGGGTCTTCGTCAAACAAACTTATCGTCTTAGTCTGTATTCTCAGCCCGCCAGTCAAAAATCAGGATAAGATGAGTGAAGGCTCTTAGGCCATGGTGTATCTCCTGAAGCATAGTTTACCGTGCGTGGGGGTACACAGGACTCTTCGTGGTGGGGGGCATCAATTCGGTCAATGTACGGACAATCGATAGCGTCATCATTCCGATCGACTAGGTACGCAGTCAAGAAGCGCCCAGCAGTTATCATCTCGAGTACGCCGCTGATCAACACTTAAGAGT